>JARSSU010014824.1:0-45278 GCA_029619165.1 Eurosta solidaginis | reverse complement strand
AATTCTCATTCATTGAACGCCGTTATAGTGCGGTATCCAGATCATATACGCAAAATACACTCAACAAGAAAAAAGGAACTTTAATTCAAATAAATAAATAAATGTAAGGCGACGATACCCTTCGAAGAGATTTAGGCCGAGCTTCTCTTCCAATTTGCTTCGTGCTCCTGTTTTAGTTTTTTCCTACAATTTTTGCTACGAAACGGCATCTGCAAGGTGGATTAGTTTTGACTGAGAAGCTTTTTATTGCGGAATCCACTTGGAGTGCTTGATTAATCACTGCCGAGGGGCGACCCCGCTTAGAAAAACTTTCCTCTAATTGAAAAAACTTGTTTATAAATTTTAATGTGCTTTGCCCGGGCGTGTACCCACGATATTCGTGTGGTAGGTGTAGGACGCTACCACCACAACACGGCGGCCGCCATTCAAATATAATTGAAAATTTCAATATAAAATTGTTATCATTGTTATTTAACGACTGTGTTCTTACAGGGCTAATAAGACACACATCTCTTGGTGAAACCAAGTCTCCTCGGTACACGTTTATTAAAAAAATTAGCAGCAAGCGTATGAGGTTTCTTGAGAGGAAGATACTACTTAACAAACGAGAGGTTTTCTTCAGTATTTCTTGAGCTTTTTTTATAGATTTTTCGCACTTTTTGTCTGTTGCATGAAGTTTGTTTTTGTTTCTCACTAATTTGGGGTCGGTGGTTTCAAATCTGCCCTCAAATTTCTTCTCATAGCTCGAGTTTTTGAAATACTTCTCAGTTGACATATTACCATGGTAGGTTTAGTAGCTGCTGTAATCCATTATAGCGTTATTTATTATCCAGAAGAATGTGTGTAAACAATCCAAACAGTTTTTGTTTTATTTGTAGCGCGTATATGTTCAAGGAATTTCGTTTGAATCCGTCAGACATAGTGAAGCGAGTTTATATGGATTTATTTGGTTCGCCGTATGAAACTTATGATTAAATAAAAAAAATACACTTGAATCGCACATATGCAACATAATTTTAGGATATCTCAAATCGAATCACAAAAAGTTGTTGGAAGGAGGAAAATAATATGACTGGTGTGGAATCTGTGCCGGACGCGTTTGTAAGACGTTCAATGCATCGTTTTAACTCTCACTCAAACACATTTGATATCTCGGATTCCCATTTTTATATAAAAAGAATTTCTCTAGATAGTTAATGTATTGTATCGTTAGCTTAGTTCACAAACGCCCTAACTAATATAATTTAAAATTTCACAGGAGAAGGAAAACACATTTCTTTTTCACCTGTATTTAATTAGCGAGACATGCTCATATTGCTTTATGCAATTGTTTTTGTTATTGATATTAAGAAAAATTACAAGTCTACAAACGGCGATGGTTACCAAGACATGTTTCTGCTGAGTATTGAACTCGAAATCTCCAACATTCGTACTCTATACCAGTGTAATGGCAGATGACTTTATCCACTGAGCCATATGAATGCCCCGCTAAGTATTGCCTTTTTGTTGCTATTCCTTTAGACACCATTAGGTATGTATATACTAATTCTATATGTTTTTAATCCTAATTGTGTGGAATACTTATAAGCGCGCTATCGGAAGCTTAGTAACTTTGGGTTTATAGCAGTGCTTTTATAAGCAGTACTTCCGCTGTTCACTATTATATCAATATTAATATCTGTATTTAATTAGCGAGATGCCAATTGTTGTTGAATTGTTTTTCCCATTCACTACATGCGGAAATTGAGTTTTAAAAGTGGTGTAACCACCTTGTTATTGGTTCTAAAACTTTGAAATTTTCCCTGGCGGTGTATCATACACAAATCGGTCAAAAACACACTTTCGAAAATTCTGTTGCTAAGGTCCTTTGTGGATTTCTATTAAGCGCAATCCTTAAAGCGTTCAGCTGATGATATCGCTTGAGCTGTATCTGAGCAGCTTCAGATCCCGTCGCTTGACAAACTGCTGCCCATCAAAAACTTGGAAAAAATGTGCAGGATTAGCCTGGTTTCATTGAGCGGGCATTGCATTTTCGCATTTGCGGGGTGGGAGTGCTGTTGGGGAGTACCAGCAACATAGCCGCCAATTGTTACATTCCTTATCATACACATCTTGTCGAAAACACCATGTCCTACCGTGTGATGATCTTGTTAAGCATATACATACATAACTTATAGAATCTGTGCATTAAATTTATTAAACTAGCTTGAAAATAAATTCTAAGCAATTTATATTTGAATAACGTAATGAACGTAAATCAAAAAGCAAATTCCATTTGTTAAATGATAATTTAATCTGACAGTTGGATTGGCACGCGCTTCCAGTGTTGGTTCAGGCACGTGTGTTGCTAAATCCGGTTCAAGACTGTAAATAATAAAATTAAAAAAAATGAAGCCAACGACCGTTGTGGCTGGAGGTTTTTTGAATTCAGCATATCAATGTCGAAGCAAAAGTAAATAATTTTGATGGTTTTAAAATTTGTTAATAAGCGATGAGTTTTCAACCGGATTTCAGGCCCAAATCCGTCATACTCTTGCTCTGCTTGTCGTTTCAAAACTAAGTGAGCGCCAACCATTGACGGATGCTTAGTTATTTATTAAATTTAGGTTGTTGAAAATTAACACTAGACTGTTCGTAACTTTTGATTGTTTTTTAGAGCATTAAATTCTATCCAAAGCGGGCGCCGTGGTGTGGTTGAAACGTGCTCCGCCTATCACACCAAAGATTCTGGGTTCACGCCCCGGGCAAAGCTACATCGCAAATTTAGAAAAAAGTTTTTTCAATTAGATAATAATCGGTGCTATAAATAACAAAAACTCACTCATATATGTATTCATACACAGTAGACAGTACAATTATTATACCTTTGCAATGTATTCATAAATTTTCGAATGAAAGACGTTGATATATATAACGTTACGGACTTACTTATTGTTATACTTCTATCATTACAATAACTATTGAGTAATGATATTCATTTCTATAAACGACGATGACGAGATACCGCCAGATCAATTTACTTACATAACCTATAGAGTAATATTAATTTTCCTTCCTTTTCTTGCCAGAATATTCAGGGTCTGGTCATGAGTAACTTCGATATCTCTGTGAATATGAACAGTGCCAATCCATTCAAACGTTCTTCTCCAGTTTTATTATTACCACTTTTTTTATACGTACACTCTAAACACGACACTTAAATCCCGTGCAGAAAATTCGACAACAAATTATAAACTGACTGAAATTGAAAAATAGTTGTTTATTAAAGGCACGTGAATTTTACCATTTCAAAATCTCCTTAATTGACACATTAGGATTAATAATAGAGCATTAAATGTATGTAGGTACCGCATTTAGAAAGATCTTATAAAGTGTTAGTCCTTTATTACTTTAAACCGAAGCAATAAGCGAGGAATAAAGATTAGAAACTATATTGCTCGGTTATTGTACCCAATATATGAGTGATTCTCCAAATATGTAATATATTTTATGGAAAATGTTTCCTCTTTCCTCATTAAGCACGTTGGTCATATGTGATCTCGGATCACTGTGCAGCGCTTCAATCGTTACGCTACATCGACATATCATTTCATTTGACACGCTTCACACTACGTTTTGCAGTTGTTTGATTTATGTTGTCAGTTTTGGATCAAAAGTGCAGCTGCATGTAAAAGTAAGCTTTTTAAGTCGCCTCTAACGTTTGTTGAAACACTTGCACCGGAAACTGAACGACGTTATTGCTGACCGGAAGTAAAGCTGTACATATGTACCTATACCAAATTGAATGTATGTACATACACAGACATACTATATATTCATAAAGTACATACCTAAGTACATATTACATTTTTATAGTATAGTATGACCAATCGTGACCTTTTCACACCTTAAAAATCAGGCTATCATTACAATCTCTTTACTCTCGCTGTCACATACAAGTGTGTAGTACATTAGGCTGGCTTCAAAAAAAAATTACTAAAGGCCGCCACTAAGTTTTAAACATACATAAATATATTGGGAGATTCTCGGAAAAATAAAGCCGAAGCTTGTTATTTTGGTTTTGCCCAGGTCTCTATTGCTTCTAATGTTTTTTTTAAGCTATGAAGTATTTTCCTTTAGATACTTTTATCTTTAGTACCCAAAAACCAAAAAAAAGAAAAACCACCAAAAGCACTTATATAGCCTATCAGGATAAAAGCAATGACAAATTTATTCTAAGAATTGATTGCCAAATAATCAGGTTACAACAAAAATAATTTTGGCTGTATTTTCAACATAAGCGTAAAATTTAGGGGCGATCTTTTCGAATTTTTTTATTTGGAAAATTTGTGTCTAAACAAGTGTACAGCATATTGGAAAATTCACTAAGTTCAGAACAATAATAGCTTAGATAATGTATTTCAAAAATTAAGTTTGATCTTCCTAGGCTATAAATTAGTCCTTTTTTCCTTGTAAGCTGGGCTAAGAGTTTTGAGATATACCCACAATTTTTTGGTAATTTTTGCCTGCCTAAATAAGCAACAAGATGCAGTATGAGTGTTTTGCGTGGGAAAATAGAAATGAAAAAATTTATTCTCCAGGTCAGAAATTTATGATTCGTTAAGTACCCCACACACCTCTTTGTGAACGTGAACGAGCAGTGTTGCGTTTGAAATCTTCGTAAAGGCGAAGAATTATGTCTGAATTCTTTTGTACGTTGACGCACCGCTATCAAATGCGTCAATTTTCAAAAAAAAATGTGTCGTGATAAATACGAATATACGTTTTAATGTGCGATGGCATTGCGTACGCACACATTTTAGTGTGACCTGGTAAAACATCTACATATGCATGTATGTACATATGTATATTCACCCTTCGAAAGAAATGTATTTCACCCTAATGTGTACACATCCATACATATGTATGTATGTGTGTATGTATATAAAACTACATTCACATATGTACAGTATAACAATTTCTAAAGCTTAATTTACGATAGACATATACCTATACATATATACATTAATATTTCACTTGTTTCAATTTCTTCTTTAATTGGTTCTTTGCTTTGTTTATTTCCTTCGCCTTTGTTTACGTCGAGGAAAATAAACACCTTTAGAATCAACTTCATTCATCGAATGCTGGCTAACGGCAATGTTGCATCGTTGCATGACTATTCTGGCCATTTAGGCAAATTAACAAATGTGTGTAAAACCTTAAACGAAAGTTTGCTGCAGTGATGATTGATAGAAACAGGGTGAGCGTAAGGCAAGGTGCACACGAAGCTACGCGTCATAGACGCTGCAGGCGAAATTTGTACGCTTTGATGCCGAACACATGTATTTGAATGGAGAGCAGCATACGAAGCGTCAGCGGCATGAAAGCGACAAAGCATGAAATTTTCGTGTAGCTAAGCGTACAGCAATGTTGGCCGCTGAGCGTACGTAACGCTTGAAAAAAACGAAGACAAGATGTGTGTTTAAGCATTTTTGGTGTATGCACATTTGTGTAAATTAGTTAAAAATGTTACTTGGATTAATAAAAACGGGGATGCACCTTAAACGTTAGCTAGTCGTTTTATCAAAAAAATTCCAATCAGCCACCGTTTCCCGTTGAACACTTCGAAATATTATCGATATAGATTATCAGCTAAATTGTAAATCTCGTTTTTAACCGAAACAAAAGCTTTCGTTAATGTCAACAACGTTAACAAAGGTGATACTTTATGTTTGAATTGTGCTGGCAATGCTATGCATGGTGAAGCCTTCAGGTGGTAACAACGAGCGCACATACACACACACAACTCCATATAATTTGTTTGTGTATTCGTTTGTGGTACTGTCAAAAACACTCTGAGAAGTTGTTCGTAGCTGTCAAATTCTGAGACCAGTTGGCAATCAGCTTGCTAATGCTTTCACCTTTATGACTCCGCCATCAATCAGCTTTTGGCCAGCATATTTGAAATAGTAATCAACATAAACGATTTGAATTTCGTGTTGATAGGACGAGAAACGAACAAATCATTTCGTTAATTTGACGTTCATAACGTTGATAACGAAACGAAATGACTTTGTTTCGTTTATTACGTTATTATCGTAACGAAATGATATCGGATTCGTTGGTTAAGCATGCCTGAGTAAAGGCTTGAAAGTATACATATTACCAAAGCGAAACAGATGTATTAAAACACCCACACCAGCTTGGTTAGACATTGTTGAGCGTTAAAGGCTAAAAAGTGTTGGAAACTAGAAATCACCCTTTTCTCTAGTCTGCGGTGGTTTAAAATTGCCTTTCATAATTTACAAAGGCACGGGGACGCAACAACGTTTAATACCTATTTTCCTTTGGTTTCATGGACGGATATAGCTGAAAAAATTTAATTTTTTTATTTTTTTCAATAATTGTTTGCTTTTTGTAGCGACGCTCGAAACATGGTGGTCAAATGCAATGACCAATTTCTTTTTGGCGGAATACGTAGATAAAAATATACGTAAACAGAAAGCGAGGAAAAGTATTTGCGTTTTGCATGCTTATTTTGTTTGTGGCCGATAGTAATCAGCACAATTTGTTGCCGAAAGTTTTATTACAAACTACCAGGAATTTACCAAAGAAGGGAAAATTGTTAAAAAAAAAGGCGTTAGTACAGAGTACTCGAGAAGTTAGATGTGTAAACATAAAGGTGCGTGTGTAGAAAAGTAATGTTTTTAAACTTTAGCACAGGTAACTTTACTAGAAACAAATAGTTTTAGGTTTTTTGAGAGCTTCGTCGGCTTCTTATCTGTAACAACCGATACCGACAAGTTATTGTTTTATTCACCCCTATCATGCATTTCGACTTGGATTGAAATTTTCTCCGTTTGGCAACTTTGGTATCATGCGTTCCGTTTCCGTTCAGTTCAACTTCGAAATTTACAATTCTGCCTATCATGCACTTCGATCGTAGCTCCGTTTTTCTAAGTTGCAATTTTGTTGGCGGAGAACTTTTTGTTTTTTTATTTAGCTGTACAAATTTTATTAATTTGCGTGATTTTTTTTTAATTTTCTTAAAATGTAAGTAAAAGTTGTATTTAAGAGTGGTAAAACTCACGATATTTCCAGTTTTTGCGCTCGAATGATGTTTTTTTGATATGCTTTCAGGTCAAAAACAACAACACCAGAGCAATATGGAAAATTGGCAAATATGATGGAGAGTAAGCCAGATATAGCCAACGGTTTCCACCAGCGTCCGAAGGAAGATGTGCAGGCTCCAAATTGTAAGAAAATTGTCTACTTTCACGTGCAATTACTTACAGCCCCTCGATCATCTGGAAGGGATCGCACATATCTCGCAATCTTCTTTCAATTCTCACCACAGCATTCTGAGATGCGCTGCTCTCCTCCTCAACCAGTAATATCGCCGCCGATAAGGATTCCATACTTACGTTTAATAAAAATAATAACAATATAAAAATTTTGCTTTTGTTTATTTTCTTTGAACAGCACTAATTTGTGTATTTTTGCTTTGTTATGTTCCAGTTTCACATATTTCAAGGCAAACAGCTGATTTCGAAAGAGTTATAGCTCTTCCTCTTCTTCTTTCAATCCAATTGCAACGCATGATACCTATGTTCGACTCCGGCGGAGCGTACAGCGGGAACGTAATCGAAATGCATGATAGAGGTGATTATCTGCTTATTAATGATAGCAAATTATAATAGTCTAGTTATCGGATTGTAATCGGCGCGTTACAGACGTGTCATCGATTTTTTTACTGAAGTTTTATCGGTTTTTGTTTCATAAAGAACCCTTGAGTCGTCGTTCGCAAATCGATAAGCCGCCTATAACAAATAAGTGACACTCCGATAAAAAATCGACAACTTTTTGAAAATAAACGTATATATTTTCGATAACAAACCGGTTCTTGAGGATAAAAAATCGATGAACTTTGTTGTCGATTGAAAGTTTATAACACTTCGACACCTATGCAAAAATATTTTCTTCCTTTTCGGATAACTTTTCAATAACATTATATGCGTAATATTAGCCGTGTTTTTTACGCGTATCATCTACACTTGCAACTAAAGAAGTTTGGATTTCAAAAATGCTATAAAAGTGCTATCTAAATTTTGATCTGAGAATACTTCAATTAACTTTATTTTGTCGATAAAAGATTCTAATGCCAGCGGATCGCCACTTTAGTTTTCTCTAATAATTGAGCCGTAACTGGTAATGTACGATTTTTACTGTTCTGAGGTTGCCATGATTGAAATATTGTTATTCGATTGTAAATCTGAAGAATTATTTGTTGAAAGCAAATTAGAAGGATATGAAGTAGAATGGGAATTGGAAAAGTCAGGTACTAATTATTTTATATATATAAATTTATATATTTGTATTAGTTATTGACTAAAAATTTGAATTATTACTTGCTACGATATCTGAGTCACTAAATCCTAAAAAATCTTATTGAGGATTTAGTGAACACCTTCCTTTGGTGCTTGATTTATCGCTGGAATTGCCCTCAGGATCGGACATGTGTTTGAAACAGGGTAATTTTATTGAAAATTATTATTTTAAAGGAAACAAATTTTGTAAATCAGGTAAATATTTTGTAAACCCAGTATTATTTGAAAATGCGGTTAATATTTGTCGCGTTTGGTATACATTTTATAAAATGGTAAGTCTGGTTAAGATAATTATATAATTTGTTTTTTTGAAAACAAAGGAACATCCGGTCTGCGGATTTTCTCTAAATTATAGGCTAGAGAATGCCTACCCCCTTCCGTGCCGAACTTAGTCGGACTTACCGACTGTCCCCCACTAGGTTAGCCCCGCTAGCTAACCAATAGACAGGCTGTCCTAAAAAGGACACTTAGTATGTGTTTTCTCGCCCCCCAGAATGGGCTTTACAAAAGGAAATACGCAAGCGTGTTCCGGTTTATTTATTTTGTGAAAACCGAAACAAGCTGGTATATTTTTTTCCGGACTATTGGAAAAAAATATAAAAAAACCGCACTTGTTTTACAAGCCTAACGACAATTTTTATTTTATTTTTTCGAATATACGGCGATGTTTATGGCCACACTTTATATCGAAAGTACAAAAAACGTATTTTGTATCGCGGACGCACCGCTTTTAATAAAATTTGCAAACCGCTTTATAAAATGAATGAAAATATTATAATTTTTCCGTCTAAAGTCAGGTGTTTTATGTATAAGGCATTGGAGAATTAGTGGATATACAAGCCTTTTCGGCCATAGTGTATAAGGCGTACCAAAATTGAAAGTGGAGAAAAGTGGCGACGTACATTTTTTTAGTAGGTACTTATTTATACGAACACAATTTCATAAGTGTAATGGAGTTATGCTCATAGCGGCCCAAATAGTGTTTAAGTGGATATCTATATACATGTCAAAAACAAAAAAAAACATAAGTTGTATGAATGCATAATTAATTGTCTCTATTTTCTCAGAAAAAACGTTGTGGTAGTAAGAGGTTGTCTGGTGTTAACAATATTGACCGATAACTTCTGCAGGCAGAGCACAAAATATATTTATTAGGTGCTTCTAATTTTGTTAACAATAATACTGTTGTTAGCAAAAAAGAACCCAAACAGAGAGAATCAGGAAAAGTGTTGCAACAGAAATACGCAAACTGCCGTAAACATTTGACTGTAGAAATACATGGAGAAGCCGTAATGCACAAATGAAAAGTCCTGTAGGAAAGTTTAAAATGAAGAAAAATTTCCCTGTACATAGGTATGTATGTAAATTGGCTCCATTTTGCCAGAAACATTTTTGCTTAATGAAATTATGAACTTGAGCTCGTATTTGAACCCATGATCATGCAAATCAAATAGGCAGACAGATACAATTAATTTTTTCATTCGCTCATGATTTTGCTAGATTATGGGAGCCAATGGAAAACTTGGAGATACATATATGTACATACATACGTACAGGCATACAGGCAAACCCACATACATACGTACATACACGTGTGCAAACTTAATTAGGTCTCGAGGTCTGGAGCAAGGAAATATCTTTGGTATATGATTGCAGTAAAGCATAAGTATGAACCAATTTAAATTCCCCACATTCCATTCCACCAACTGTTTAGGAAGCAATTGATATAGCTTCCATATGGTCTTATTTTATAAAATAATGAATGCACATATGTACATACGTACATACCTACATATGTATATGTGTATGTACTTTTGACATATTGACCACAGATGTAATTTGTAAGTACGCAGGAATTCTTACCGATGTTTATCTTTCTTTTCAACTCTAGCAAAATAGTTTGAATTTTTTTCGTATTGGTGTTTTAGAAAAAACAAAACAAACACTACGATAATGAAACAAAAGGGTACTAGTATTTTAGTCTCAGTATGGAGTGGCCGGCCTATTGGCCGTTTGTTTACGAATTTTGTAATTCAAATTTAAGTAACTTCCCGATAAGCTACCAGCTTGAAACTTGGAATATAGTTCAGAACTCGATGACAATGCAATAATAAGAAACAAGTCTCCGATAGGTGGCGCATGGATCGAAATATTTCAAAAAATCGTATTTGTGGTCCGATTTGGTTCATATTTGGAATAAATGTTACATACAGTCCGGTAGATGTGACATCAAAATACTTTGGAGTTCGAGGAGGGACAAGCATTCGTGGCGCCGGGTCGAGTAAAGTCTTTGGAATGATTATGTATTGAGGACTTAGATTGTAACAAATTGTGAGGAAAGAGTCCTTGCAATAATGAGTCACTAAATAAACTAAATAGAATGAGAAATAATAGGCAATTAAATAAAGACCAAAAACTTGAAAATAAAATAATTTTAAAAAAGTTTTTAAGTTAAATGGTTTTATTGAAAAAAATACTTGCATTAAGTAATAATAATACTAAAAGCTAGAAAATAATTAGGTAGGTCCTAGGTACTAGTCATCGCACTCTTCATCAATCTAGGGCGTTGATCAGACAATTAAATAAAATCGCTGGACGCGTCAAATTTCTATTGATAGTCATAAGTAAGACCAACTGAGCCTTTATAATTAAAAACATAAGTTAGTATAATTTATACATCGTAATACATATATATGTATATAGAGAGGTCCTTAAAAATAAAAAGAACGATATTGTGAGTCCCCTCTATTAGCTATTTTGTCTGCTCGCTTAAATATTTAGAAATCATTATTTATTGATTAGGTACCACCCTAATGAAAATTCATATGTGGAGCCATACTTGTTTATACATCTACGTATGTATGTGTATGAATCCACTCTAAATAAAAACAATCAACAAAAAGCTTTAGGATTTATTCCACGTCTTATTAAAGAAGCTTAAAGAACCACACAAAACCGCTTTATTATGGAGAAAAATAAATTATTATTGTAAAATAGCTTAACAAAAAACTTAAGTACTTTTAATAGCCAGTAGAAGACGATGCCAAGTCTTCGTCCAAGTCAATAATGCTACCAAAATGAGCCAAGTACCTATTCGCCTACCCAAATTACATTAACTTACAGTCTTACATAAAAACACATGCAGAAAAACTCTATCTATGAACACATACATACATATATTTCAATTTAATGGACTATGGAATTTCGTGAATTGTTACACTACACGTCCAGTTAATTAAAAATGCTTAAAACTTAAAAGCGAACAACGACCGTGAATGTTTTTGTTATCTGAAAGTTCGTTTCCTCGTCGCTTGTAATGAAACAATTCTTCAGAGTCATCATCAAATATGTACATGCATATCTACATAAGTACATAGGCGTTTATGTTTTTCTTTTTATTATTTATTCATCATTTGTGGTAAAAAATTAAGTTCTTCACCGGTTTGACCTTTGTGCCATTTTGATGGAGAGTTGACTTTCAATTGTTAATTATAATGCTTTGTATGATATTTGATTCGAAGCTATGTGTTTGTTTACTTTTCGGTAATAATAGTGGCATGAGGTACAGTTTCATGTAAGCCCCCATCAAGAAAATATTCAATAACAGTTTGAGGGTAATCGTCTGGAGGCTGAATGATTCCTACTGCAGATGAGAGACACAGACCTACATATGTATGTAGTTAAACCTCAAAATCGTTTAGCAGTCTCTTCCCAAATTTCCTTCCTATGGACATTTTAAATTTGCAATATTTTATATATGTACATTTATATATATAAGAAAAGTTCCATGAGAAAGTGAACCTTGGTTAGAAAATAAATAAACAGGGGCATAATAGTTATAAGTTTCATCGCATAAACGTTGCTTCAGAATAATTTTTGAATGAAAATAGAAAAAATTGTATTCAATAATAATTACTTGTCAATGTTTATATTTAACCATTGTGAATTCATACAAGTGGCGAATGTTTGACAAAAACGTTCACAATAGTAAACAGCCTCGGTCACCTGTTCAATCGCTGTTCGATTACTTAAATTATTTGCTCAATAGTGTTTATCAAAAAATTTTGTAGACGACTGCTTTATTGCATTATTTACATATTTTAAAATGTTTGCTTAAGAAATGAATATAAATATGTATTATGATTTTCAGTATACACATTTAAAAGAAAAGCTGATTTGAGACACAAATGGGCAATTCATGGCAGTTCAATTTAATCACAGCGAGCAAAAAACAAACCTATCTTCCATTCTCTGGCCATTCCCGACAGCCATTCTCCCTCTCAGCTTTTATTTGACAGGTAGGTATGGCAATGGAAGAATAGAAAGATTTTTCACTTGTATGAATTCACAATGTATTTAACGTTGGTTGAAAATTATTATCATCAATTAATAAGTTTTTTTCGTTGGCAATAATAAATATTTCTTTTTTATCTTTTTTTTATCTTTTTTATCTTTTTTTATACTCAGTTGAGCAGAGCTCACAGAGTATATTAACTTTGACTGGATAACGGTTGGTTGTACAGGTATAAAGGAATCGAGATAGATATAGACTTCCATATATCAAAATCATCAGTATCGAAAAAAAATTTGATTGAGCCATGTCCGTCCGTCCGTCTGTCCGTTAACACGATAACTTGAGTAAATTTTGAGGTATCTTGATGAAATTTGGTATGTAGGTTCCTGGGCACTCATCTCAGATCGTTATTTAAAATGAACGATATCGGACTATAACCACGCCCACTTTTTCGATATCGAAAATTACGAAAAATGAAAAAAATGCCATAATTATATACCAAATACGAAAAAAGGGATGAAACATAGTAATTTGATTGGTTTATTGACGCAAAATATAACTTTAGAGAAAACTTTGTAAAATGGGTGTGACACCTACCATATTAAGTAGAAAAAAATGAAAAAGTTTTGCAGGGCGAAATCAACAGCCCTTGGAATCTTGGCAGGAATACTGTTCGTGGTATTGCATATATAAATAAATTAGCAGTACCCGACAGATGATTTTCTGGATCACCCTGGTCCACATTTTGGTCGATATCTCGAAAACGCCTTATATACATCTAAGGGCCACTCGCTTTTAAAACCCTCATTAATACCTTTAATTTGATACCCATATCGTATCAACATTCTAGAGTCACCCTTGGTCCACCTTTATGGCGATATCTCGAAAAGGCGCCCACCTATACACCGAAGGCCCACTCGCTTTTAAAATACTCATTAACACCTTTCATTTGATTCCCAAATCGTACAAACACATTATAGAGTCACCCCTGGTCCACCTTTATGGCGATATCTCGAAACGGCGTCCACCTATGGAACCAAGGATCACTCCCTTTTAAAATACTCATTAACACCTTTTATTTGATACCGATATCGTACAAGCACATTCAAGAGTGACCCCTGGCCCACCTTTATGGCGATATCTCGAAAAGGCGTCCACCTATAGAACTAAGGATCACTCCCTTTTAAAATACTCATTACCACCTTTCGTTTGATACCCATATCGTACAAACCCATTCTAGGGTCACCCCTGGCCCACCTTAATGGCAATATCTCGAAAAGGCGTCTACCTATAGACCAAAGGCCCACTCCCTTTTAAAATACTCATTAACACCTTCCGTTTGAGTCAGCCCTGGTCCACCTTTATGGCGATATCCCTAAATGGCGTCCATCCATAGAACTATGGCCTACTCTCTCTTAAAATACTCTTTAATACCTTCCATTTGATATACATGTCATACAACCACATTCCAGGGTTACCCTAGGTTCATTTTCCTACATGGTGATTTTCCCTTATTTTTTCTCCATAGCTCTCAACTGAGTATGTAATGTTCGGTTACACCCGAACTTAGCCTTCCTTACTTGTTTCTTATTAGTTTTAGTCTACAACGCTGGTAGAGACGACTTTAACCGTTCCCAACAAGGCACGTCAACCACCAAGAAATATCTGACTCTTAAACCTCAACTGCCCGAAAACCAAGTTTTAATAACCTTGTTATCCCAATGAAGTGGAGGCATCCACCAGAGTTTACCAACATCATGTGTCCATCGAATCCCTAATTTGTTATGTTTTACACAATTTATAATATACCAATTTAAAAATGGCTCTTTTTCGGGCTATCAAAGTTATTTGAGCAAGATGACGGAGGCTCTCAAAGATTTTGAGTATAAAGAAAATCTTGTCGAATGGTTCATTTACGGTTGGGTTCAATAAGCTTGGCTATCCGATATCTTGTCTTGATAACCGCGTTAATGTTGATTGCCATAATTTCAAAATATTAACGACCTTTATCAGGTAACTGGGTTAAACAGGCAATTGAAAAGTAAAATCCCTTTATCCGAAAATCAAGCTCCTCAAGTCCCTGACAACATAAGACGATAGTTTCTTGTGATAGGTTACGTTAGGTTGAACTGTTCGGTCCATGAGGACCTCACATAGACTGAATGAGTCCGTAGTGTTACCAGAAGTTTGTTTTAACGACCAAACTGAAAAATCCTATCAAAAACCAGGACCTATGTTGTAAAATAACTCCGTCCCCTTGGCAAATACTAGAAGCTTCCTAGGACTTTAGCCCCTTGCTGCTTCTATATCTGATAGCTGGAGTTTCCTCCTCCAACCCGCACTTCCTACATCTGCTATACCTGACCAAGCCTAATTTAAAGGCATGTGACGCCAGAAGGCAGTATCCAGTCAGAATACCCATCATGAGTCTACAGTCCTCTCTCTTTAATGATAGATCGTGTCTCCGCTATTCGGTACAACCCGTTTTGTAGCGAGTTATTTACCATTGCGGCGAGTCTTCAATCATTGCCGCTAGATGAGTGTCCAAAGCATTATCTAAGTGATGATAAGCATTTTTTTTACTCGCAAATGCAGATGTATATACATGTAAAAGAAAACACGGCCTCTATATAACCTAACTATGCAATTCCATTACACGAGAATTTTGAAAACTTCTTTCTCTCTTCCAAAAGGACTCGTACAGAGACACAATGTCCGTGAAAGCTTTGGAGCTCCATATATCAACCGTCTCTTAAATAACATACAAACTTTTCATGTGTATATATGTATCTGTATGTAACTACATCTGTATAACAATTACATGTATTTTTGTAAGCACAAAAACAGCAGTTGTAAGTATTTTGTGGTTTTATACCGCAGATTACAAATCTTTTATAGTTAAATTTATACCGCTAAGCGTACCCAAAATATGTGAATGAACTTTCGGCCGCTGCTCCAAAATGTCGTTTCGCCCGTAAATAACATTTGGGTGCATTGCAACGACGACTGCATTGGGTTTTATGATTTGTTTAAGGTTTGTCGCAGCCATTTGTAAGTAAGTGTGCAAAATTCCTACCGTATACATATGTACATTGGACCGGCCCTTATTAAAAAATTGTTTCCGTTTTCAAACCGCCGGACCAAAAATTTTTCCTTTTCACCTACATAAGTACTCAAAATATAAAGTTTGGTGTAATTCGGATAACGCTTGGTGGGTGGGTGGCACAAGTAATAAGGTATAATAATTTGGGTGGGCTGAACTAAATTTTTTTTTGATATTGTGAAAATATTGCTCATGTCATTCAACAAAATAGCCTGTAAACATTTCAGCTTTTTATTTTTATATATATTTTTATATGGGCATATACTTATGTAATATTTCTATAATACAACAGCAATAATACGCAATGAGTTTTAAAATTATAATCAAAGGAAGACAGTCTACAAGTATTACATACTATATACATATATATGTATAGGGAATTTTCGACAAAATAATTAATATGGAACTTTCTCTAACTTTGGCAATTTTCAACTGATTTTACACTTTCAAAGCTTTCTGTATAAGAGGTTTCGATGGAAATTAACTTTACAACAATTTTTGTATACCAAACTTATTAATGACTACATTTCCCGTACTTTCGCTTGTGCGCGCCCATCAAATTTTATCCGACTTTTACCTAATTTTATATTTTGAGTATTTACATAGGTGAACAGCAAACTTGTTCTGCCCGGCGTTTCGAAATGTGAAAATTTGTTATAAAATAAGACCGGTCTAATGAACATACTCATGTGCTTGATTAATTTTAAGCATTTTACATAAATAAATAAAAATTTATACTGGGTTCGCGGTAAAAACTCCCTTTTGAAGGAACTCATTCTGTAGCACTGTTTGACAAACAAACAAAATTTACTATATGTACTTTTCTTCGAGACAAACATCAAGTTGTAGGTGCGGTGGAGTTTACAGCAACTGCACACTTCAATATTTTTTGTGGGATTCGAGTTGTGTGGTACGTTCCTTAGGTATTGGAGTGCGGAATGGCTTAGTAAGTTCAACGGGGTCATATGAAATCGTTCCCGAGATGATCGGGCTTGTGCTCAACATCGATATCACTCCAATAAGCCTTCGGAGAGTGTCTTTATCGCTACCACAGTACCGGCAACATGATTTGTTTTTATTTCAACCAGATGTTAAACGAAATTATTCTTGTTTCTGAAACTGAGAGTTTGTCAGTGTATACCGCTGGGTAATAAAGAAGATGCAAAAGACTGCCTCTAAATTTGAAGCATAACTCTAAGATTCTTTCTCTTTATTACAACTTGTTTACTTGACATTCGATTTATAATATTGATATACCTACCATTTTCTTGGTCTTCCGAAGCTATATATTTCATTCCAATGGTCTTCTAAGGTCTGAAGTAACTTTTACATATAGAGCTTTTTAGGGCCAATATAAATGACTTACAAATTTTTAAAAGCGCATGTCAAGTAATATATTTAAGAAACAATTTTGGTATTTGAATTTTTTTTATTTCGTATGGCGACCTTGTATACAATGAACCGGAGATCAGGTGACATATCTGATCATATTAACCATTATAGAAATATTTTATCCGTATAATATACATATAAAAACGTATAATCGATAAAATGGAAAATAGCCATTTCTAATACAAGTTAATTTGATGACTTGTTTCCAGAACGACCGCTGAATTTGGGTGATGGTGTAGGTGGTTTAAGATGGTGTAGAACGACGAAAACAATAGTGAAACAAGTAGTAGTAGAGCGGTGCCAAAGTTACTAGCGAATTTAACGGTTTCTTGATGGCAGATGGATGATGAGATGTGATAGAGGCGATGTCCAAATAACCGGTGAATGGTTGATCGATCAGGCTATGTCCAATAACCGGTGGTTGGTGAAAGTAAACCCAAACCCAAAACCCATCAAAACCTTCGAATGTGGCACATAACCTGGTGAGCTACCTGCCAATGGCTTAACATCTTCCATCAGCATTTCTTATTGCTTCTTCTTACCAAGTGTGTAAAAAAAATCTAATTAAATCATAAATTTTAATTAACATATTTAAATAAAACGTGTTGTTGTAGCGATAAGCACACTCCCCCAAGGCCTTGGGGAGTGTTATCGATGTTGATGGTCCTTTGCCGGAAGTACGTTCCGGTAACAAGAACGATCATCTCATCAATTTGCATCGTGCTCCTTCTGATTTTTCCTAAAAATTAATGTACAAGTTTTACACCGGTTCGAAGCGGCATCAGCAAAGCAGACTTTTCACTGAGAAGCTTTTCATTGCAGAAATACAATCGGAGTTTTTGTTAAATCACTGCCGAGGGGCAACCCCGCTGTATAAACCTTTTTTTCTAATTGAGAAAGCTTGTTTCTTAATTTTTGAGCGACTTTGAGCCCAGCATCTTCGGTGTGGTAGGCGGAGCACACTACCACCACACTACGGCGGGCGCACATCGAAGCAAATATTAGGGGGACTCATGTAACCGTATAAATGCCTTATAAAGTGTGTAAACGTATAAATTTATCTAGTTTACGCAGGAGCTGTCAAATTTTGTATGAAAAATCATTTACACAATTTGTATAAATTTACGCGCACATTTCATTGTGTAAACGCGGTAAACTCAAAGGAATGCAACCTTGCAGACATTACAGACGGCATTTTCATCAAAAATCTCCAACATCAGCAAGTAAAGGCGTTTTAGTTTTGATTTTTCACTTAACCATGGTATTTTTTAATTTGTATAACAATCAAAAAAATTTTTTTGGAAATAATACAGCTGAAAAACAATCAAGTTTATCAAGAGTATTACTAGGTGCGTTCATATAACCGCGTGTGTAAATGGATATAATTTTACACCTTATAAGTTTATATGCTATCATGAGTCCCCCTATTCATTGGATTTGTATATCTTTTTATACGCCTGAAAAGGTAAAAGATATATAAATCCCTTTTTTTTTATCTTTTTTGCATTTGGGGAAGGCAGCACGGAAATGCACTTAAATTAGTTTTCTGTGTATTTCGAAAATGTGATGCACTGCGATTTTTTAGATCAATATAAACAACAATCACGAAGTTTTGAGGCCAGTTGCAGTAGCAACTGTAATTACAACAGAATTTGACAGTATGTATATGTAATAAGTCGTATATTACGTGAATGTGTAACAATAGACATCGAATTATGCATACATATGTATGTACATACATGTGTATATATGGGCGTATTTAACCAGAACGTTAGTGCGGTTCTTATTAATGGTCTTGTTAATTTTCTTGTCATTTTATTGCAAAAATTTTAAGTGTAATGCAAATTATTGCAATATGAGCGAAATGCAAACAAACGAATATCAATGAAAACGGAGTTGCTGGTTGTTACATAGCGACCGGGTATCGTCTGACCGCCTATGTAGGTTTGTATGTCCATCGTCGTATATTCGTCATTGTTGTGTCAAAATGTCTTCTCATCGGTGGACTGCAACGTGCCACATGGCAAATATTATCTTGCCTCACACACTATTCATATATTTGTATATATGTTAGTACACTTATAAGGGTGTGCCAGCGATTAAACGATATTACATACTTCAATTTATTAGTTCTCATGTTTTCCCATGATTTGAAAACAGTTCTCAGTGTATTAGATACTTATTTCAATAAAAATCCTATTTCCCTTTATAAATATATACAGGGATTTCGCTTTTTGTAACTTCAGGAGCCAATTTAGCTTTTGATAAGAATTCTCACCACCACTATTTTATATGCATATCCATCTTTTTTGTGAATCCATATACATATGCATTTATGATTCGAAAATATTTCAAGTGTTGGATATACCCATACTTCGTACATTGATACCATGTATGAAGGTGATGAATAAAGGGGGAAGAGGAAAATGGAGAAGAGATGGGGATATGAGGAAGTCATGACGAGGTGGGAAAATGCGAGAAAGTGAAGCAAATGGCTGAGTGGAAAAAAGCTTGGAGGGAATGAGAAGGCAGGAATAAAGGAAGAGAGGATAAAATGCAACAGGAAGAAAAACAGAGAAAGAAAATAAAAAGAACATGGGTGGCGAGTGAGAAGAACGGTTCAAAGGAAAAATAATAGATGAATAAAGACAGAGAAGGGCGGAAGAAGAGTCGGTTGTTTGTTAGGAAAGGAAGAGAGGGAGCAACGGAGAACTAGAAGAGGAAGAGAAAGGGTATTGAAAGATGAATCCTAAAGACAGAGAGTGAGGTAAAAGAAAAGGGGGGTAGAGTGTAAGAAAAGGAGCATATAAATAGATAGAGAAAGTGATAAATGCGGAAGAGAATACCAAAAGGCAAAGGGGAAGATCAACGCTGTGTACTAAGTAAAAGGGCAAGAACAAGTATGAAAAGAAGAAGAACATTGAGAGTAAAAGCAAAAAGGGAATTTGATGCAATGGGCTAGAATACTTTGGATTAATTTATATAGGCGCAAGACCGAAGTGAAGCGAGGGCGGTTTCGTTATTACTTGCACTCAGAAAAAACACTTCCTAAAATGAGGAACAACTTTTTTAAATAAATTTTCTTTAAATTGAGGAAAATTTCAATGAAATAAGCAAGAATTTTAAATTTTTTATCAGTTTTCATTAATTTGAGAAACAATTTTTCTTAATTTTTTCAATTAAGAATATTTGATTGAATACTTCTCACAATATTTACATGTACGAATTCAGTGAATGTGAGTACTCGGATGTAAATTTCTGGACCTCGACTAAAAATCCAACAGGCACACAATTAAATACTTTAATTTTTTATATTCATTTTTTTTTCATTTTTAAGAAAATTATTCCTTTTTTTTGAGAAAATTACTTGTCTATGCCAGTTTTTCTTAATTTTCAGGAATTTTCTTTAAGTGTATGTCCATACATACATGAATAAATATCTAATATGAAAGCTTTTGGAAGTTTAAGGGCTAGTTAATGGTGACTTAACCATAACCAGATAAAACTGCTGATCGAACCAATCAATGTAATCGATTAATTATCATAGCCAACCAATTGGCTTTTGGTTTTTCGCCATATCCATAACCTAAAAATATTTGAGTTGGAGAATTTAGTAACTTTTTGTAGATTTTATTTATTGTTTTGGATACGTTTTCACTAAGATACTTATTTTTTGTGGTATATGGATAAGTAAAAATATGGTTATGACTATGGCGTTATGACTATGTCAACTTTAACTCGGGCTATACTTAGTAATTTATTTTATTCATTTTTTCCAGGAAGGGCAAGTAATGAAATTCCCAAAAAAATGCACATCCCAATGCATAAACATGCATGTATGTATGTACATATGTCGTGTGCAGCAGCATATGTGTATTGGGGTGCATCGGTGCATCTGAACTGGTTTGAGCACATGAGGCCGGCAATATGAATTAGAGTCTTTTGTCAATATACACATGTACATAAATACAAATATGTGGATCTATGTTTCTTTTTGCTTATTTTCCTTTTACTTTTTCACCGGTTTCTTTTGTTTGTTTAATTTGCTTGCTTGGCAGAAAATGAAGTAATTGTCAATCAACCTATTTACTCATATTTCCATGCACGAATTATTTTGCCTTTAAATTTTACACTCCTCCTCCAACCTTCAGCACATTCATCACAACGAATTGCAGTAGCTCACAAATTAAATTTACGCCGATTACCTATGACCACATTGTCTTCGCTAAAAACCAGTCAATAGTGCATGAATAAATTAATACACATATTTGATTGTAAATTTGAACGTTCATATGTACTTGCATATGCAGGCCCGTCGAGAGGGGAGGGGCAATGGGGGGTGGGGGATTCCCGCCGGGCCCGGGGTTTCTGAGGGGGCCCGCGATTTAGAGGTACTAAGACATTTTTTTTTAATCAGGAGAGTCTTTAGTTCTTCCATGTGCAATTTTTAAGCCGAATTTCAAAAGCAACGTATATCTGCATTTCGTTTTTATATTATAGTGAGGTGTGAACAATTATTTGAAAAGTCCTTTTCCTTAAAATTTAAGAATATATATTTCATTTGGCAGCTGGCTGAAAACCATTCGGGTTCCGCATCCGTTTCGACTATTGATAATGATTTTTTACCTGTGCCTTCAAACAGTGAGGAGCAATAAAAACATCAAACAAAAATGTATGTCTACATGAATCCGAAATCGTTAAGTTTCGTGGTGACACTAATGAAGGTTCATCTTCAAAAAGTCTTCCAACAATACCACCAACTCTGTATCAAAGTCCAGATTATTTAAAGGACTTCGACATCGGTACCGTGAATAATGAGTTTTTGCGATCTGAAATAGTCAACGAAATAATTCTTCGAGGTCATTAAAAGTGTCCTGTTATTTTTCCACGTGATCGTCATGGCGAGGCATTTCCTACGTCGTTGTTAAACAGAATCTTGCCAAATTGAGAGCAAGTGGAGTGTGACTGGTTGGTGTGGAGTGCCAGTAGCAATACTTTTTATTGCCTACCATGTCGTCTGTTAAGCACCAATACTTTAAATCGACCTAAAATTTGTTGTCATGGCGGATATTCGAAATTGCAGGTGGTGGAAGAAGCTATACGATAAACTGCAAGCACACGAAAATACTCAAGATCGCATTAAATGTTATATTCATTGGCGATCTTTACAAAAGGAGGCTACCAGTGATACACTTATCAATGACCAGCTGATAACTGAAACTCAAAAGTGGAGACGCTATTTTATTTTTGGGTGAAAGAGGCCTAGCTTTCAGAGGCGAAAGTATATATCTTGGTGAAAGAAACAATGGAAACTCATAAGCCATTATGATCCGATACTTAGAGATCATTTGGAGAAAGTTAGGATTTCATAACAGCAGCACAAACGTTTACAAGTTCACTATATTTCCCCAGACATTCAGAACGAGTTTATAGAAATTTGTGCAAAACACGTGAGGGAAAACTATATTAGATCAACGCAAGGAAGCCAAGAATTTTGCTAATATCGTTGAAGCTACGCCTGATCTTGGTCACGTTGAACAGACTACGTTAATTTTGCGCTACCTCTATTCCAATTCGAAAGCAACAAATTTTACAATTCAAGAACGGGTTTTGGCTTTCGTGGATTGTAATGAAAAAACTGGTCAGGAAATCGCTGATTGAATTTGCCATACTCTAGGCAAACATGAAATCCCATTAAAAGATTGTCGTGCATAAGGGTACGATAACGGCGCCAATATGAAAGAGCTTACAACGGAGCTCAACGTCACATTCTCGACAAAAACTCGAATGCTAATTACTCGCCTTGTGTAACCCACAGTCTGAATTTATGTTGCCTTGATGCTGCAGAATGTTGTATGGCTGCAATTACTTTCTTCGGAGTTGTACAAAATGTTTTACTATTTTCAGCAGCAGTCCACAACGATGGGATATCCTCAAAAAAATGTACCGAGCTCTCTTCCCAGTCTTTCAGATACTAGGTGGTCGGCCAGAATTGAGGCAATTAGACCATTCGCAAACCATGTTCCAGGATTAACACAAGCACTAAACGCATTACTTAAGCTAAATTTGACTGCATATACGGAGATATTACCGGCATTCTCAAGTACATCAGCAAGTTCGAATGTATCTTGCTGTCCTCAATTTGGTTCAAAATACGGACTACCATTAATGAAAGAAACGCCGTACTCCAAACTAGAGACGCCACCATAGATGTTGACGTCCGACCATGCTTGCTATTGCACATAATATAAAAATTTTTGATTTTACTAACATTTTTCTCTTTATACATACATAATTCCTGTCCAAATAAATAAAAGTTTCTGAATTTTGAGAAAAATTAATGTTTTCTCTGTCGTCTGATTACTTTCTGAATTTTGACTTGTGAATTTTGCCTTCTGAAATTTGACTTCTGAATTTTCACTTCTCAAATTTGACTTCTGCGATTTGACTTCTGAAATTTGAATTCTGAGATTTCACTTGTGAGTTTTGACATCTGAATTTTGTCTTTCTATAAAACGGTTCTGACTAATGTTTCTGAAAAAATGTGTTTCTGTTTTTATGGGTGGCACCGCGACATCTAGATGCCTTATAAGCTGATTTGAAGTTGATCAGGAACCAATGGGAGATAATTTTAAACGAATGCAAAACAGTTACTATTCAATTGAACTTCTCGGCAAAGTTTCCGGACATTCGAAAGAGAAACCCCAAAAGACGTTTTGAAGATGATGGAAACGAGATGATTACGGATGATCCAGAGTCTGATTTTAAAACCAATAAATTATTGGTGATCATTGATTCGGTAATCACGGGCATTACCTAAACGATTTGATATGAGAAATTTGAACAAGACGTTTTCCTTTTTGTGGCAATTTGAAGACATGGATCAAACTACGGTTCGGGCGAGCGCAGCAAAATTTGTCGAAAAATACAAGTCGGACATTTCTCAAAGCTTAGAATGAGAAATAATTCACTTGAAACACATTTACGAAGCAAATTTTGATAAAGGTCTGTCACCATTGGAATTGCTAAATGCCGTCTATGTTCAAAATCTGTATACAATTTTCCCCAACATTTGTGTTGCTTTCCGTATCTTTTGCACTATACCTGTCACTGTAGCTAGTGCAGAACGTTCCTTCGGCGTCCTTTCAAGAATAAAAAATTTTCATAGATCGTGTTCATCTAAAGAGAAAGTTTTAGGACTTCCCACGCTTTGTTTTGAATCCGTTTTGGCAAGACAGTTAAATTTTGATATTATTACAAAAAATTTTCCAGCGAAAAAGCAAGTAAAGCCACTCTTTGATATCCGAACCTTCTATATTGAATAATTAAAATTTATAATCATCATTAAATTTATCAGAAATGTATTAAAATGTTACCAAATAATTAGAAAAGATTATTTGAAACAATATGTGGCTGTTAAAAGAGAATTTTATTTCTACGTTACAATAAAATAGTATAAATAGTAAATATTCTGTGTTAATTTTATTTTCAGCTCTTAGTCCAAAAACCATTTAGTTGATGTGGCAAACTTTTTTTTGATGTAATCCATCAATAATGATTTATAAATGAGACGTCATTAATTCAAATTAATCAAATGTGTTAGTAGATTTTTTTTTGGGGCCCGTAAATTGTTTAGTCCTGGGCCCGAATTTTCTCTCTACGGCCCCTGTTTACACTCCTCCTCCAACCTTCAGCACATTCATCACAACGAATTGCAGTAGCTCACAAATTAAATTTACGCCGATTACCTATGACCACATTGTCTTCGCTAAAAACCAGTCAATAGTGCATGAATAAATTAATACACAGATTTGATTGTAAATTTGAACGTTCATATGTACTTGCATATGCACCCATACATACATACATACATTTGTGTGTATGTCTATCTCCACCTAGGGTAACAGTCAATATCGCCGTGAAACTACAGACGTTTGGATTAAAGAAAAAAATTAAGAATTTAGCTGATAAGTGGAAATGCCCAATAATGGCTTGAGCGTGTTTGGGTTTTAATGGTGTATCTCAGCAAATTAATTACACTTTCATACATCCATTCATAAACATATGAACAAATGCACATAAGTACGTACACACTTCGTACTAACAGATTTGATTGAGCGGCTTGAACCAAAGCGGCGCCTCGTTTTATTTGTCTAATGTGCAGAAATTATGCTTTCGATCGTAAAGAATCGTCGTAAATTTGTGTCACTGCACCAGAACAGTTATACCAACACACGTACATACATATATATAAATATATAGTGGAGCCGTTCTCAGACAATTGCACATTCAAGAAGCCGCTGACCTCAGCCCGGAGGTGGTGTTCATACGTACAGATGTGTGTACATCCATCGCTTGCCAAATGCAATTTACTATAGAACAAGTAAAGGTGTCTAAGTTCGGGTGTAACCGAACATTATATACTCAGCGTGAGCTTCAATTGTACATTTCATTTCAGATAAATTACTTTTCTACATAACACATGGCACCGCCCGTTTAAAAGAAATGTCTCCCTCCCCATTTCCTCTTACAATAAAACTTGATAAGTGAAATATCATTGATTCAAAACTAGTTTTTGCTAAGTTATAGCTTATTATTCTAGTCTACGACCCTTTTAAACTTGTTTTATATCTCAGTTGCCGTAGTCTTTAACCGATCCAGTCCATTTTTACTAGAAATAGTTTCTGCTATAAGGAAAATATGTGTACACAATTTCATTACGATATGTTAATTTTTCTTCGAGCTATGGCTCCCGAAACATAGAAAATTGCTTAGTCATAAAAGGAGCGGTGCCACACCCATTTTCAAAAATTTTAGTGTTTTCCAATTTAATGTTATAATTCAATTTAGAAAGTAAAATTCTATTGATACAAAGCTGTTTTTCGCTAAGATATAGCTTATTATTTTCGTCTACGACCCTTTTAAAAATCTTTTATATAAAAGTGGACGTAGTCCTTAACCGAATTCGTTAATTTTTCTTCAAAGCATTCCTTATAGTAAAGAAAACCTCTCTGCCGAATTTTGTTACGATAGCTTTAACGATTTTTGATTTATGATTAAAAATATATGTGTAATATTGATTTTATCGCAAGTGGGCGGTGCCACGCCCATTTAAAATTTGTTTCACATTTTTATCAAGAGTCCCAATATCAGTCCACACGTCAAATTTCAACATTCTAGGTGTATTATTTACTAAGTAATCAGGTTTTTTGTGTTTTGCAAAATGTTATATATATAAAAAGTGGGCGTGGTTATCATCCGATTTCGCTCATTTTCAATACCAATCTATTCTGGGTCCAGATAAGCTCGTGTACAAAATTTGGTGAAGATGTATCAATATTTACTCAAGTTATCGTGTTAACGGACAGACGGGCGGACGGACATGGCTCAATCAAATTTTTTTTCGATACTGATGATTTTGATATCTATCTCGATTCCTTTATACCTGTACAACCAACCGTTATCCAATCAAAGTTAATATACTCTGTGGGCGAGGCACGCTGAGTATAAAAATCACAGCTGCGGGCAAGTTGCCCATTTGTTGTTTTCCATGTGTTGATGCTTCGCTTTTGTTGCCAGAAAATCAATTTTTGTACAAAAATTTAGCACAATGACGGCGCCAAGCGAAAATGGCTGGACAGTTAAAAAACCCATTAATGCAGAAGTTGTGGCTACGGTTGCCATGAAGTTATGTAACATCTTCTAGAGCATATGCACAGCTGTGGAAAAACTAATATCACCATGTCCACTTATTTGAAATAGGTACATAGCTAGTCAATGAAATTCTGATATAAGGCAATATTGACAAAAAGGTAAGATGTTTTCGAAACGGCAGCCGAAAGAAGGTGATATTTAATTCAGCGACCGATATATGAACTGGAAGTATCAAATTCTCATATTTCAAAATACTAATTATTCTCCATCTTATATATTATTGATTTGCTTTATAGCAATGCTTCTGAGACGACTTTGTCTGTTCCCAACAAAGCCGGTCAACAATCTCTCCCTAGAAATAGCTGACGCTTATCAATTAGCCTGGAAACCAGGTTTTTATTAAGCTGTCTCAATTCGGTCGAGACTTTCACCGGAGTGTACCAAGATCATTTATGCAGCAAAGCTCGATCATTTGCTGGACATGGCAAATGTCAACCATATTGGACATCCACGTCGATGGCATTACGCAAATACGGGATGTGACGTTCTATCCGGCTATATATTTTGGCGAGCATGTAACCGAAATTGTACCCTAACTCCTGAGCTTTAATAAAATCCTCAAATCTTTTGCCGGAAGCACTTGGGGTAAAGACAAGGAGACGCTCATTACCACTTACAAAGCAAACAAACAGTTTCTGTTGAATACCCAGAATACGGCACCTGGGAACACAGCCGTATGCAGAAAAAAAATACAAACAGGTCCTCAGTGATATCCACAAAAAAGCGTCAGATATCTATGCCAGGAATCGCCCGGCGAACCCCGTTTTTAAAGATAAACACTCTGAACTCGCGGAAGAGGAAAGTACTCTCCCTATGGAGATTAGCGTCACCCTAGCTCAACTTCGATCTGGATACTGTAACAGGTTTAACTCTTACCTATCCAGAATAAACCCCGACATACAGAATGTATGTCCTGCTTGCAACGTGTCACCACATGACACCAACCATCTTTTTAATGACAATGTGGAACCAATGCCTCTAACACCGCTCCCACTCTGGTCCGCCCCTGTCGAAATTGCAAGCTTATTATAACTTACAATAGAGGATATGGATGACAATTTGTAAGTGGTGGCACCTATTGGATGCGGCGAAGCACTGCTACAACAATAACAACTTTCATTTCCTATGTTTTGCGTGATTTGGG
This sequence comes from Eurosta solidaginis, assembly GCA_029619165.1. Taxonomy (NCBI): domain Eukaryota; kingdom Metazoa; phylum Arthropoda; class Insecta; order Diptera; family Tephritidae; genus Eurosta; species Eurosta solidaginis. The sequence goes on along the minus strand of JARSSU010014824.1, from coordinate 17,265 downwards.
ATATTCTACCGGCTTATAAACAGCTAGTTTTCAGGCTACCTGCTATTGCATTGAGCAAGATGGCGAGTGCTCTCAAAAATTTTTAGTATGAAAAAAATCTGGCCGAATTGGTTTGTTTTACAGTTTGGTTCAGCCTTTGAAAGCTTTCGTTATATAAAAGGGTTATCACGAGAAGAATCATCGAAATCTCGTCTTGGTAACCACGTTAATATTGGTTTCCATAATTTCGAAAAAGTATCGGAAACAAATCCATGGATCAATTATCAATCAATGACAAAACAATTAATGTCAGGCATAACTCCAGATACCGCATTTTACGGATTAAATAAGGACCAAATATCGACTGGGACCATTATCAAATAAAAATTTCCGCCAAAGAAAAAATACTTATCGTTCGTAATAATTAGTAAGCAACGTAAAAAATACAAATTGACTTATAATTATTATTCAAAAACCAAAATCCGTCGTTATTTCGTTTGAAATTTATACAAAGCAACGTTTTTTTATTAATTTTTGAATTCGGGCAACGTTTTTAATTCCAAACTTCAAATAATAATTAAATTGCGTCACTGATTTTAATTTATGTACATATGTATATATGAAGAACCAATCCTTAAATACAATACATAACATAATTAAGCAAATCAGTTTGTGAGCTGAGCGGAAATTCCGGAAGAATGTTTGTGTTAAATCCTTTGTAACAAAAGAAACGCCAGGAACAATAACGTAATAAAATAACATTAAAATAAATTTTCCGGACGAATAAGAAAAAGAATGTAAAGGGACAACGAAATATAAAACAAGGAAAAATAAAACAGACAATGGCCCACGTAGTGCTTTTCTTGTGGTCGGCACTGTACATATGCACATGGTCCACGTTGTCAACGTGCGTTGCTGTAGTATTCTGCACGGCATTATAGTTTCGTTATTGTAAAACCACTCCACATGACACTCAGTCTGCTTTACCGGAACTATTCGAATTTATATCCGGCCAAAGGCTGACACACAGCGGCATACAAGAAATACATAATATGTAAGTATATAATTTTCAGAAGTGAAATCTTATACATATCTTAAAAATTAAACAGATTAAGCAGCGAAATTAACAATATATGTATAATAGTAACATTATTAGGAAACTAGCAGATCCGGCAGACGTTGTTCTGCCCTAAATTTGGTATATCTGCTTACATTTTATACGCTTTTTCCTTCTAACTCTTCCCCATCCTTACTTTTTCCTAATCCTTTATTCACTCCTCCCTCCGTCTTTTCGCTTCATCTATCTCCATCTTCGTCTCGTTCTATCTCTTTCTAAGTCTCCTTCTCTCTTTCCTCTTCTCTCAAGTTCTTCTCATTCTTCTTCATCCTTTATTGCCAGTCCCAGAGGGTGGTATGTATTTTGTTCCAGTCCCATTCCGAGTCCTAATCCCCGGCTTCGCATACATGTTATCAGTTTGCGAGGTGATGCAACAGCTTTCATTTGATATCCATATTACACACACATTCTAGGGGTATCCGGTTCCACGTTTTGACCCATATCTCGAGACCCTAGTCACCCAGCGGCATAAAACTTACCCTGTACTAAAGCACTCATCAGCAGCTTCAATTTGTTACCCATACTGTAAAACACTATCTAGGCGTTCACGGGCCCACGTTTTGGTATATATCTCGAGACCCTAATCCCAGGGGTATGAAAATTACCCTATACTAAAGGACTCATCAACAGCTTTCATTTGATATCCATATCCTATAAACACATTCTAGTCGTACCCGGGTCCACATTTTGGCCTATATCTCGAGAACCTAGTCACCCAGGGATATGGAAATTACCCTCTACCAAAGCACTCATCAACATCTTTCATTTGATATCCATTGGTATCCGGTTCCACGTTTTGGCCCATATCTCGAGACCCTAGTCACCCAGCGGCATAAAACTTACTCTGTACTAAAGCACACATCAACAGCTTCAATTTGATACCCATAATGTAAAAACACTGTTTAGGCATTCACGGGCCACATATCTCGAGACCCTAGTCACCCAGGGGTATGAAAATTACCCTCTACTAAAGCATTCATCAAGAGCTTTCCATTGATATCCATATTCTATAAACACATTCTAGGGGAACCCGGGTCCACGTTTTGGCCTATATCTCGAAACACTGTGCATTTGCACCTATGTGCAAACCACCGTGTGAGATATACGCAACTTATGAGAAAGTTTGAACAAAATCGACAGGATAGTTTTTGATTCTATAAGCCTCACACAAACGGACATAAATTTTTATATATATAGATTTGCAAGGTCAATCAATCAACGTATGTGATATGATTTTAGTCCCTACATAATGTGCTTTGCTGTTAATACTATTGGAGAGCCAATACCCTACAAACACATTCTCCAACATAGCGAATTTTTATGTAGACACGTTAGGTAACTAGGGTAATTTCGACTCGAAAAAGTTTTTAGAAAACTACACTAGTAATGGGGTCGTGAATAATTAAAGAACAATTACAAATTTAATTTTCGGTATAATCTTATTAGAGGAATGCATTCGATCTAGATTGGAGAACTATAATTATTATTAATTAGGTCCCATTTTGTTTGAGAACGCTATGTTTCTCCAGTGTAAGTATCGATAAAAAAATTACCGGTTTGATAAATTTATGTAGATTTTTAAAGCATTTTACTACTGGCTCTTCTTACGGATGTATTTCAATTCGTTGTAGTGTCCAAAAGGGTCGTGTTCAACAAAATACACCATAAGACAGTGGAAGATCTTGTGAATTGCATAAATAAATAAGACCGAAGAGATTTGGGAGCATATGTTCCGTTTGTAGAGTGCCACTTAAAGTTTTTCTATACGAATTCGCATGCAGGACCCAAATGTTTTATGTCTGCTTTTATAAAAGCGCTAAAAAGGGAATAGCAATAATAGTGTGATATCATACGAGTATAATGACTGGGAATATTAACTTCAGTCGCTAAACATACAGCAGAATGTTTAACCCAGCTGTGCTACTATTCTGAAACAAACAAATTCTATATTTATTCGGAATAGAAATATTAAACTGGGAGAAATATCGTATTCTTACCAAAACATAACAAAGCTGGAGTTCAATTGGAGAAATTTAACATCTCGTTTCGTCAGTAAATTAGCGATAGAAGTCAAAACATATTTGTGGAAGAGAGGCCCCTATAAATTAACGATCTGAGCTTTAAAGAAATGGCTAACAATAGGCCAATGCCGATCTTTTCCATTGATACTAGCCGATTCAGGCCTATACCCAAACTAATGCCAGCGGTTCACTATATTTGGCCGACGAAAAGTGTATTAATTTTTCCTAAAGGGCATACTCCGCGTCGTTGTTTCTTTTTTATGCGTACTAGATAGTTTGAGCTGTCAGGCATATACCTACATACATATGTACATTTGCACATGGCATGACGTAAATTAGCGCTTTCCACCCACTGACATTACTAATAGCACACTAAAATGGTTATGTAATTGAATATGTATGGTAGGAAAAATGTAGCCTAATTTTGACGATAACGAATTGATTATTTATTGATTTTCATATTCCAAAACAAATTAGCAGTACAATTTTGCTTTTGAGCTGAAGTTTTCAAAAATGTATCTTATAACAGTTTCACACCGAGGGTTAATGAAATAAGTAGTCAAATTTTCTACTTTAAAGTCTTTATTGAACTCAGTCTCAATATTGCTTTATTAACACGCTTTTATTAGCTTGGCCTGTATGTAACGGAATCTTTGAGCTTAATTTTCACCGGTTTCTAGAAATCTGATTAATTCGAAACTTTGCATACGTATCTAGGACCGATGACAATGCATTAATGTGATGGTGTGGTGACATAAGGTCAACGGCCATAAGGTCAATTGGCCTTATTACCACTTTCAATGGTCATAAGTTTGATTGAAACTTTGCACACATATCAAGGCTCGATGGCAATGCATTAATGTGATGGTGTGGTGACATAAGATCAACGGCCACAAGGTCAATTGGCCTTATTACCACTTTGAATGGCCACAAGTTTGAAACTTTGCACACGATGACAATGCAATAATGTGATGGTGGGGTGACATAAGGTTAACGGACATAAGGTCAATTGAACTTATGACCACCCCAAATGGCCATACGTTTGATTAAAACTTTGCACACGTATCAAGGCTCAATGACAATGCATTAATGTGATAGTGTGGTGACATAAGGTCAACGGCCATAAGGTCAATTGACCTTATTACCACTTTGAATGGCCATAAGTTTGATTGAAATTTTGCACATGTATCAAGGCTCGATGACAATGCAATAATGTGATGGTGGGGTCACATAAGGTTAACGGACATAAGGTCAATTGAACTTGTGACCACCCCAAATGGCCATAGATTTGAAACCTTGCACATAATGCGAAAAACGCATTCATTTAAAAATTTAAAATTTAAGTTATTAACAGAATAATTTAATTCACAGTAAAAAGCGTGGGGTGCTTGATATTGAATGTTACAATCATTCTATTGGCAACTATCTGAGAGGAAAGCTATGAAATGTAGTCAAATGCACCCCACGCTTTTTACTCTGAATTAAATTATTCTGTTAATAACTTAAATTTTATTATAATTTTATTTTGAGGTGATTAACTATAAACGATTGTTTGACCTTCTACTACTGTTATATAAACTCTTTTTAATTGCAAATTATTTTTTTTTATTTTTTAGTTCGAAGCGTATTTTTTTAGTTTTTTAAAACTATAATTTATTGAATGCCAAATGGTATTGCTTGAGAGTTCGGATTTTCCTGTCAATGTAACAAGTGACTATCAAAAAAAAATATTTTCAATGATTTACAAAAAAAAAGAAAAGAGAAACACCAAAAAAGCAACAGATAATAAAAAGCAAAAGATAATAATGTGAATTGGAACATATTTGGTTAAGTGCAACATCTACGAGTGTTAGACTGGGTCGATTTATTAACCGATATCGCGCCATCGATTTTTCGATAGGATTGTTTTTTGGGTTTTGGGGAGTGTTTTGGTCGAAAAATTTACCCTTTCACAATTGTTTTTTCGCAGGCTCGAAAATAATTTTTTTGGGTATGCGTAATGGAACTTTTTTTCCTGAGCCCAAATCCTATCGAAAAATCGAAGGCGCGAAATCGGTTAACTTTCATCCATACAAATTGACCCAGGTTAATGAGTACACTACATGGCATTTTGATTGTCTTTAAAGTTATTGATGATTATTTCATTAAACAAAATGGTGATTCGATTAAGTTCCTGTGTGAAATTGCCAAGATTCCAAACGAACATTCTTAGTTGTGCCAAATTGTGCGGAACTACCTCTTACGTCCTTTTTAACACAATTTTTATTATTTTATATTACGTCACTTGTGAGTAACTTCACCTGGGACAATAGTATTAAAACCTGCAACATTTAGAACCCGACAACTGTTCAACATGGCGACTTAGAGCCCAATGAACATGATATATTAAGGATACGAAATTCTTCTATATGCCCAAGGATGGAGATATTTAGAGATTTTTGAGAAATCTTGCGATCAATTTTTAAGTAAGTTTTCATTGAGCTACAACCTTAGAAATTCAGGAATAGTACAGGGCTCCAAAATAAAATAAAAAAAGCAGAAGTTAATTCCGTTAGGTGGTATACTTATTGATATCGGTTTTTAAGTAGACGAAAATGTCCACGCTAATAGACGAAATGTCTACCGCGCGATCCGACTGAAAGACTGGAATACTGGAGCTACAGACATGATGGAACCCAATACAGAACTATGTGACGTAGCAATATAAGAAAAAATGTTCTCTCATGTTGCGAAAGTATTGGGTAGTTTTTCAGACAGCACTAAAAAGTAAAATATAAAAAGTAGATAACGGACCAAAATGCAGCGAAAAATGTGGTTTCGAACACAGACCTAATATTGATGGACTTAAATTTAGAAATTTCAATAAATGGTAAACAGTTTATCGGCAACAAAAATGTTAAGAGTGACTCGCTTTTATTTTCGGTAAAAAAATACTCTTATGAAAATTTCGCAGGGAAAATGATATTAAAAATCTATGCCGGGTAACTACTGATTTGCGTAGTGCATTGATATTAATAAAAAAAAACACCATTCAAGTTTCTGCATTAAAATTCCCTATGGGGCAGGCAAAGCTGAAGCTCGGATACGTGTGATATACTCATAGACATATATCTACCATTTGAGAATGTGTTTATCTTTTTCGCGATGTGTTACTTTGATAATTAGGACTTGACATTGTTTTTCAATATCTACAATTGAGAATTCTACTGCCACATCCCAGACGATGGAAATGGAGGGCATTTACTGGTAATTTTTCGTGGCCTTTTATTAATAACTGTTCACGGTTAATGGAAAATTTTAAAACTTGATATTTGCTACAGATCGATTAAAATTTTCATAAGCGCTGCTAAAGGTAATTATATTTACTATTGTAACAATATTGAATGCAAATATTTAAAACGAAATATGTAGCTAAGCAATTAGGTAACACTAACAGACTTTTATTCACATATTCTTTGTTTCGAAAGTTTGCGGAGGCTATTGATCCTGGACTTCCTAAGGTAGGTTAGGTAAGGGTGTACTGGCCGGTGCGTGAGGACCTTACATAGACTGAATGAGTCCATAGTGTTACTAGAAGTTTGTTTGACAACCAAACTGCAAAACTCTATTAAAAACCAGGACCGATGTTATAAAATAATTTCATCTTCTTGGAAAATACTAGAACCATGCCGCTTGCTACTTCTAGATCTGATAGCTGTTTCACACCTAGTAACTGGCGTCGTAGCTTGGCCACCGCAAGGCACGACCACAAAATGTGCTCGATCGTCTACTGCTCCAAACGGCACTTACTACATCTGCTACCACGTACTAGACCTTGCTTGAAAGCATGCGACACCAGAAGGCAGCGTCCAGTCAGTCAATCTAGCGTTGTAAGGCCTGCACATGATCTTCAAAACTTTGTAGCCCCGCGCTTGGGCCCACGCCTTTGCTGCTTGACCGAGTATGTGAAACTCCCCGACTTCTCTTAATTTCGCCCAATCTTATTGGGACGTCTACTGTGCAAGCTTATGGGTACAAAAAAGGTTTTCCAGAGATCAAATTTTATTAAATATATTTATATTTGTATACTTATATTTAAAAATTTACACAACCTGTGATCTTTGGCAATCGAGCTTATAAAAACAAAGATCCTCGCTCATAATTTTCTGGAAGCATGTTCACTATTATACTTAAGAGCTGAACATTGATATATTTCCTGTAGGGAGCGTACTCACTCGTAAAGTTCATATTCAGAAAACATACCAAGATTTTAGCAACACAAGTAATCAACAGCATAGCTCGGTCTGATTTGGTCTGTCCCAAAATGTCCTTTCTATTGCCATATTCCCATCTCAAATTAAACAGCTCATTATAAAAATATTTTCAACGCGTTTTCTTACTCGAGCTGATGTTTATTATTGTACAGGAATTTAAGCATTTTATCGGGTATTTTACAACGCGTTCACAAAAATATTGCGGCTACATTGTATATAAATTAAAAACTTGTACATCCAAGCACTAACCCTCATAAGAAAGATACAAAGCGGACTAAAAAACGTGATAAATGAAATGAAGTTTTAATCTTTGCTCTGCGAAAATAATGTTCGCAACAGGGAACATAAAGTTGTTGTCGGTTTATAAAATTTTGTTAGGTATTTAAAAATGGCTGAGTAAGAAAGTAATTTTAGGTACATAAAAACTTTTTAAACCAAAGTATATACATATGTATGTATGGGCAAAATATTATATTTGTCTTAGTAGCACACACAACTTAGTATATTTATATTATTTTTGGTCGCTAATATTACAACGCTAAGTTTCAGCTGAAAACCAAATGTAATATGATTACTATGTACGCGTAATTAAAATAAAAATGAATGCGATTTTTTGTATTAAGTTTTTTAGGCATTGTATACACAAGTGTTCGCACATATACTTAACCAGGCAGAACCCGGTACTGGGCTTAGGTAATTTATTTGGATATTTTTTGTTAATATAACGAAATCTAAAACTGTTTTCGAATGAAATTCATTACAGTATAAGACCACGTTTACATATGCACTAATCTATAATAAATCCACAACAGTTAAACTTTGGCGTTCACGTATTACACATCCCTAGGAACTTCATTATTAGCTCTCAATTTTTCAGGTTTCTAGTTTTACTTTATGCTTCCATTTAGTGATGACACATAGAAATGGTTCAAGGTCTAGAAAAAAAAATCGGCATCTCCAAAATTTTTTCATAATTACCGATTATACGTAGAAGGGAAACATTTATTTGGGAAATCTTGTTATATAATTACCGATAAGAAATTAAGTACGGAAATGAATATAATCTCGTTATATGTAAAGCAGGTGTAAGGAAGGAAAAATTCAGAAAAGGTTTTTCTAAAACAAGGCCGTCGCTCGGCAACAGTTGCAAGATCTCCTAGAGTATTTTTGTGATAAAATGCTTCTCAGTAAAAAATTGTTTTTTCGTAGACCGCAAGATAGATCCCACAGAGTTGCTGAAAAAAATAAATTGCCAAACTTCAAATTGCTGATTAAGCTCTGTCAAAATCTCCGTCGGAAGCTGTAGTGTCATTTTTGACCTTAAATGACTTTCATATTAAAGGCTTTATTTTATTTCGACTGCTGAGTGAAATATGCCAGTTTGAACACATCATATTTCAGAATCGCGGTTTGAAGAACGCCATATCGGTTTCAGTAGTCGGCCGATTACTTGATCAAAATCTATTGCTCGGTTTTCGAATTCGGTTTCAAATGAACACAACTTCGGTCGGACTCTATTATATAGTGTACTTAAACGAATGTAAATAACTTTGAGGTCTTTAAAGTTGTAATTATTTTGTGATTGTCAAACCGCGGAGATGTGAATGCTTAGGTTTTTTTCGGCTTTCGCCTCTCATTTCTAATTAATGGTGTTGGTTTACATATCACACATATATATATCATATGTATGTATGTACGTTCATATAAAAAACATACATATGTACGTAGCCAAATAACAAATAGAAATATTGTCGATTAAAATTGGGCGTATATGCACACGAAAGTATTATTTTTTTGAACTGACTGAAAGATACCAAACTATCACTTTCTACTGAAGTAAAGGGCTTTTCAATAAAAATTCACTTAAATTTTATAGCATTCGCTATAAAACACTTCGCATGATGAAATTGATATGCTTTGTTTAAATCAGAAAAACAAGAAACTGCCGCTGGAGTAAATTCCTCCAAATTTTTTAGACGTTTAATTAATTACATTTCCATCCGTGAACTTATTGTAAATTAACTTAAAATACGTAGATCACGTTATAAACTCCAAAATCACAGTGCCCCAGAATAAAACTCCCTATATTAATATGTGCATGTATTTACAATGTATTACTTTACACCATCGAGGGCTTTGAATTAAATAAGGGGACAGATTTTAACCATAAAAATTGTAAGTTCGTAAATAAAGACGATGTTTTTACTAGACTAGTTGTTTCATTTTTATGTACACAGGAAATAGCATCAGTTGCTTGCTGTCAACTTTCCGACAAAATTGTATCCCCAATCCGAATTCAGTGAAGAAACACCACCACAGCGTTTTTACGACTAGCACAACCACAAAGCCGGTAGTATATATGTATACGAATAAAAGACATACTAACGTGTTGGAGCAACAATATTAATTGATACTAAAAAATGAAAGGGAGCTTACAAGCTCCGTATATTTTAACAGTTTTTCATATTTTTTAGCTGAGAGTTTAACATAAAGGTACTTTTGAAAGAGGGTCTCCATCTTGAGTGGGCCTTTTATACTGTATATTGTTTCAATGTGGATGCGGTTTTCGGATACTGCGGAATTTCTACGTTTGTGAATGCGAATATTCGCAACATCCCCAAGTATCAACGTACAGTATTTATTTGTATCGATTTCCACCAAAACGGTAATTCAAAACTATTAAAAATTTGAGGAGCATAAACTTGTTTGCACAAAACATATTCTCATGCAACATCCTGTAAAATAAGTGTCTATACTTATGCAGACGTTTGTGCGTATCACTGAACGAAGAAGGTTTTTGGCGAAACTGCTGTCTTTTTCACATTCAAATGTCTTTTTTTATATCATAAACCATTCAAAACTAACTTTGTTTCTTTTTCAACAAAAAACTTTTCGTTTAGCCTGCCTTCTCAATTCTAGCTAAAAATTTTTGTATAAATAGCAAATAAATGAAAATCGCTATTGGAATGAAGTTTTTCACATAGAATGCGTTCAACGCAATCTTCATGCATGCCCAGTAACAGCGCCAATCACGCAAAGATGTTTCATTTGTTGTAAAGATAAAGGAACTTAAGCCTTGGCGCAATTGAAATTTAGTTTATTTTTTCTTGCCCATTTGACATGCAAAATTTCGCGTGAAGCACCTGTTAGAAACATTCTCTTCAACCGTACAAGAAAAATATTTACTAACACATTTTCTCTGTCCTCTTTATTTGTTAAACTGAAATTTTTAACTTTTTCGTGAAAAAATGTTAGAAAATTTGTTACCAACAAGTGGGAAAAATAATTTCACATTGTAAAGTGGTTGACAGCAACCTTAGCCAAACAAATGTCGAATTGTTCTTCTTTATGCTTTTGCTGCAACAAAAGTTTGGGAAAGTTTTTGCACTTTCGTGATTCCATTCATGTCAGATGGCGCCCGTGTCGCACGATCTGCCGTTCTCCAATAAAAATACGTTGCAATATTCTCATTTTGCATAAGATTGTGTTAAACGCATCTATATGTAAAAACTGCTTATGTGTGACGTGCTTTTAATTTTACAAACTCATGTTTTTAATATTTATATGTAAAAATAAATTCCCTGCTTTAATTTCAATTTGCAACTATTGTTGTCTTACAGCGGATCTTCTGTTTTGCTATCTATGATCAAAACCATTCTTCGTTGATCAAACTATAATACAAAGGGCTCTATTTTGTTTAAACAATCGTAATGAAAGTCAAAATTTTCTTGTGGTCTCTCTTTTTTTTCATTCCTTCTTTTTTTGTTGATTCTAAATAGCAGCGGACATAAACTCATTACCCAGCCCCTTTTGCATCTTCTTCATCCTTTTTTTGTTTCTTACTGGAACCTGTCTTGGTTGGCTTTTGTTTTGCTGTTTGATCCTTTCTATCTTTTTTTTTTTTTTGTACGACTTGAATAGTGTTAGAAGGGAAAAATAATATAAATAAATAAAGGAATATGTAGTAAAGAATCAACTTAATAATAAATTTTTTTTAGCTTTAATATTTTTTTCCGTTACTTCATTATTATCTATTTGACCGTTTGTACATAGATTGATGGTTATAGATGCAATATTTATAGATATAATAGTTAAATACAACATTTTAATATTTATTTGACTTATTCCTATTTAACTACAATCTTAATTCTTCATGTATATGTTTCTACTGGTACATTGCTGTATTAAAACCATATGCATCTAACTGTCTTTCTATCATTAAACTAGAAGAGTGCCTTCTGTTCTTATGGTATTTTAGGCACCTCAAAGTTAATGATTTCAAGAATGGTTAAACTACTGTTGTTATATGAATTAAATCGTTTCACACTTGAGCTTATGCATCCTATCGGTTCGACGGCATTGATAATGTTAGCGTTAATTTTATCTGGTTATTATACACTTAGATTATTTTACATACATCGCCCACTAATAATTTGGCTTTCTTTATTTATAAACCGAACAACATTAATTAAACCATAACACACATAATTTTTTTTATAGAAATGCTACAAATTCAGTCACATTCATTTCTTTTTTTCCACTTTACAGTTTTCTTACTCATACTTCAATAAAATATACTTGTTTTTTTTAATTTTTTGTTTTTTTTTCAATCTAATTAATTTAAGATTATTTTCGTTTCTTACAACAGAAAAATAAACATAAAACAACAAGTTCCATTGAACAAAAAAGCGTATTGCCCGTTAAGGGGCGGGTTATACCCACTTTCAAAATTGTTTAAGTTTTGTTCTTAGATTAACCATCACTATGGCACTAATTGGCTAAGAATAGTGGTCTCTCCCAAATTTCAATTTATATGTTTATAAACGCTTTTGATTTACGGATTGTTAAACTTCTTCTAAATGTGGGTAGTGCCACGCCTATATTCCAAATTTATTTAGAATTTATGTATGCGTTATAAAACCAATCTATCTACCAAATTTCATTAGGTTAGCTGTATTCGGTTTTGAATTATTTAATTTTTTCCTTTATGCTAAATTTTCGCTTTCAGAAAACGTTGGGCGTGGCCCGATTCGCTCATTTCATTTTCAATACCAACCTATTCCTGGTATTAATTATGCCCCCTGTTTTTATATCCTCCATATTGTAATTTTTGTGTATAATTTTTGAATTTTTCCTCCCCTTAATTAGTTATCCCTTATTTTTTTCTCCCGCTCTATGCTCTTTTTATTATAATATCTCTGTACGTGATTCCTCTGTGATTTCCTTTTTGTACATTTCTTGTGACATATCTTCATAACCCGGTTCTGTTATTTCCGATATTCACAATTTCTTTTTTTTATTATTATTTTACCATTCCTTCCTGTGTTTTGTACAATTTAACTCAGCATGTATTTTTCATCCTTATTGTGGTTATTTATTTTTTTAATAGGCCGAGAAAAACTGACTGCCCTTCTACTTAAGCGCCAATGCTAATTGCTTTTTTTTACAAAGCTTCTTTCCTCTGTGATATTAGTTCTTCATGTGTCTATTTTCTGGACCTCTCTGATTAATTACTGTTAAAGTGTTTTAGGTGTATGTGTTCATATCAGGTTTTTTTTCGGTTCTAGGTAATACCTGATGTGATTTTACTCTAATAATATTCTTTCTTTGGTTTACTTTCATTCCATCCAACTCTTTCAGATTATATTTATTTTACTTTGTATTTTTCCTTGTGTTTTCTTTTTTTTTTTAATGTCTTTCTCCTTTATTTTTTTGAGTCCTAATCTAACGTATTTTCCTCTAACCATTTATTATTGTGTTGATTATTATGACAGACAGAGTAAGTATTTATGTTCATCCAAACTCTACTGTATCTACACCTAGTGCTTTATAGTTCTTCTTTTTTTAAACACCAATAATCTTCTGATTTTCAACGATTCATCATGTTTCTCGTTTTACGATATTCATCAATGTGTACTTATAGCGATAATGTAAGTCATTTCGTTTCGTTTATCTATGATGTTTAAGACTCTTGTTCAAACATTAACTGATAAATGATTTTTATCGTTTTTTTGTTCGTTTTTTCGTAGCTCATCGAGCAATAATACGAAATTTTTTCAAATCGCTTATGTTTGCTTGATTATTGATTATTTTAATTTGTTCTCTAAAACTATATGCTTTTTTTGTTTTGGTCTCTTCTCCAAAGCTATTTTTGAGCTGAGGATGCTTTCCCCCCCCCCGGATTTTTTTTTATTGTTGTCTTCACTTTCTATAAGTTTGTTCGAAAGCATATTATCCAAAGCTTTGATTTTTGCAACTTTTTTCTTCATGTAAATTTTTGGATTATTCTAGCTTTTTATATCCGAACATTTATTTTCTAAGTATGTTAATTTTTTTGATCCTTCCTTTTTTCTTTCTTCTCCTATTTATGTTTTACCCTTTATTTTTATTTACCCACCACTACGGTATTATTTTATCACTAAACAAATTACATAGAGTTTTTGTTTTTTTATTTGTTTTGTGATTATGTATTTTTTTTGTCGTCTTTTCGTTTTTTGTGGCTATCACATAACTTGTTACTAGTCAAGAACTTAGATACTAGTTTCCGCTGACTATCGTCTTATGTGGCACTTACTTGGACTCTGCAAAGTGGTTGCGACATGATGCTAAGCATTGCAATGATGGCTCTATGTCACAATTGAATATATTTTCGTAGTGGATCATAGGCACAAGTATCACTTTTTCGTGTTCCAAATATACCAGTTTTGCTACTATGCCGATAAACGATTATATCACAAAAAAGTAGGACAGTCGAATCTCATTTATCTAGTATGGGAATTTTTTTTGTGCAAACTTAGTATGATTCTAGTATACTAAATATCGTTTGGTTTGACTGTCAGGGTATCGGTTTCTTGTCTTATTAACTTGAGAAATGTTTATTTTTATAGATTTCATCTTTTGGAATCTTATGTTATCATAGTTTATAATCGTATATGACATATGTTAGTCCGTATATCAATCAATCAGTGTTTATTGATACATAGGGTTAGTACTTCAGAAGATTTTCTTTGCATAATGATCTGAGAATGACTATTAGTATTTTGTGACAATTTCGTGTACGGTATTTTGATTTTTACGCGAATAATAGACTAATCATGATATAGATTTATTCAAGGCTTTTTGTCATTTGCCATACGTTCCCACTTGGAATAGAGTTACGAAACATGCAATAATATAATAAATGTGTTGTGGGGAGTTTCCTTTTTTATTGCGCAGACTTGACAATAAAAATCGAGCAAAGCAGTCCGCCCCTTATTGCAACCGCAAACTATGAGCGAGTGTTTTGTTGTCCATATCATGTATCGGCTTTCGAAAATTCTTAACGTTGATGCAACGTCATAACAGTTAACTACGATGGATCTCTTAGACCTTTGCCCCCTCTCATAGGGTTTTGCTCTTCGGGCAATCCCTTGGTCAACGTTACCTGCTAATGTATCTGAGTATTAGAAGGGTTCCCTGCGCACTCTCTCACCTTGTCTTCTCAATCTCATAATGTGGACTCTGGCAAACTATTTGTATGGTCGCCAGGTCAGTTTGGTATATGACTCGATAACAATAATACAAAGGAAGAGGGGTCATCACCAGGGTGTAGGTGTTTACTCGCTTTTACCTCAATTTTGCTTAATTATTTTATATTTGATAATCTGTTCACCTTACAATCTCTGTCCACAAAAAGTATTGTTTACTATGTTTCATACGCCGTATTTTTGCCTTGCACTAATTTCCTTTATTTATCATACATTGCACTGGTCCCACTTTCATCGTGTTAGAGGATGTTAATTACTGTATAATGTAATCAGATCAAAACTCTCCCCCAGTGTTTTCTAGGTGTTTCGTATCTCTCGGTATTATCCTAGCATTATCAATTAAACGATATCAAAGATTTTTTATTGCCTGATGTAATTTTTATTCAATGTAGTCCACTGTACCAGGATGCATTACATCCTACCGGAACGTGCCCTCCAACACCAAAACATACAATCTATTGGATACGAATTCCGTTCTCTAATTGTCCGCGTCATCTATACAGTCTAAGTGATCCCGCCCTTCATTGGCGCATATTAAAATGCCTAGATAGTTAAGAGATATGTCTGTATGGTAGTGAAGCTGTTCACATACGGTAGTCAAACCTTCCATCGGGGATGTCCTACTTCTTATTGACGCCCAGAGTTTCAGTCAGCAGTAGACATTCATTCTTCAATCATACGAATCAGGGGAATAAACTCCACATAATGACAGACATCTGAACTTTACTCCACCTTCGGTAAAAACAGAATTGTTTAATTTAAATCAAATTGAAATATTCTTGAATGAGACCTTATAGCTTATTGTCTTTGTTCTCAAGTTCACTGAAGTCTCCGATTGTCCATACACAAAAATTTGACAGATCTGAAGTGCAAAAGATCGAGGGAGAAGGTCCATAATAGAAAACAAGACGAGTAGGACATCATATACTTTTCAGCTGGCAAACATTGATTATTATGACATGCAATCAGACTTGTACGTGAGACATTAGGTATCTCAGTCTGCATTTTTCGTTAGTGACACGGTTCTTGTAGAAGTTATGCTATGATCTGTCATAGCACGCTTTTCTAGAATCGATAGGGTGGTTTAGACAATCAAAGATGTCTTTGTCTATGGCTGTGTCTTGTTCGTACACACAGTGAACTTATTGTACCGTTCCATGTTTCGCAAATGTTATAGCCGCACTTACTCAAATCAAAAATTCGTTCATGCTAGTATCCTTCCTCTAATACAGGAGTGTATTGCTCTCCAAGGATTAACTTTTGTCGCTTTCACACGAGAGGACGTTCAGGGAACAGAGACTGTAAGAGTGGATATTATGGCATGTTTTAGACCCATTGCTAATTTTGTGAAATAAAACGATGCGTGTTTTGCTATGTGTATTTTCTTACAGAACGGTGGTCATTCTTTGATTTAGTGTGGTACAATTCTCGGTGAAGAGACTATTTTTGAGGATATCTACTGCACGGACTGCTGGATAATCGTTGTGTGTATTTATACAATTCTTAGATTATTAATTTGGTAGTACAATTTGTAGTTTTCGGTCAGTTTAGTGGCTGTAATATTGTCACATCATATTGGCTATAGCAGGACGAGTATGATTTCTTCCTCAAGCACTAGTACATAATTGGGTATTGTGTATGGCATGCTGTATCACATATCAAGTGTATCTTGGCAGATAATAGATTTGGGCCAATGGTCTTTCATGATCAGTGCTTGCAATCAACATGTCAATTAACATGTTATGGTCTATGACAGATTATCGTATTTTCTTCCCTTGGACAACTTGTTAATCATTGTTATGATTAGTGATCGCTACTTCTTCTGCGGTGTGGTGGGATCAAGTATACATAATGTATTAGGAGTTAGTCCTTATCTGTAGTTCTGTTGCTGGTACTTGTGAGTAGCTTGTAGTGTTTTTTCAATACCTTAGCGGTCCATATCATTGGCGACAATATGACACCTGTTACGGTCATCATATATTGGTGGGACAGTTTATATATACTATGCATGCTGCGAAATCTAGTAGCGATAGCCCGCTCATAGTTGATACATATCATATAAACAACGAGTGTAGTTATATGAGCGCCTCCTTTGCCTTTGATCCCATGCATGCTTGTCTTGGCAAGTTATGATTTGAGATTAGAATTTTCGTTCACGAATCATTATGTGATTTGTGTTAGCGTAAAGTTTGCGGGTGTATGTTGCCAAAATGCTCTTCTTGGTACCATTCATCTAGCGGCCTATGTTAATACTTATAGTTTCTGGGTGCTTTGGACCAATGGCTCCGGATTGTATGATGTGGTAGCTGGAATTTATTGAAGGCCAGCATTTGCGGCTTTGGACGTCACTCCTTTCCGTTAAAGAGGTG
>JARSSU010014823.1:0-48929 GCA_029619165.1 Eurosta solidaginis | reverse complement strand
TTGAACTGCCTTCGACCTACTTCTACTGCTTCATGGGCCCATTCCATGCGCTCGATCTTCACTTATGTTGGGTCGACCACTGCTTCCAAGCGTTGTACAATTCTTAGTGCTGCACGGTACTGCGAGATAGCTCTTTCATTTCCTCTGCTCCGTACCCTTCTCCACTCTTCTACTCCGTTTTCATTTGTGTGCTTCTCCAACACGGAGTTCATTGAATCAGCACTACTCTCGCTCTCCGAGTCCGACACATCGTTTAATTCGTATTTGTCGTCCTTGGATTGCGACTCAGTCCTCCTCTTTACATCGTCCTTATTACAATCAAGTAATCAGTCGTTCATCTTGGTCGTACGACCACCTGCCCGACAAGGCGGGCTCAGCGGTCCAGTATTATATACGGGGAAAGAACCGTCCGCCACAGCAGCGCCCCTTACTGTGGCAAGGCCATAAATACTTCCCGAGATGGCCCGTTATCGGGAAGGCTCCGTTCGAATACAGCCGAATTTATCCCCTGGCTGCAAATCGTCCAATAGGCACGGTCCGCATAACACCCTGGATTAGGGGGTTGGCAGTTCTTGGTCACCGACATCCCGCCGCCCTCCTATGCGGCGAAACGGCGTAGATGTCAGTCCTAAACAGCTCCGCCTCACAGTCGGGCGCTATGGAGTTCGGCTAAGCGTACACGCAGCGGAGAGAAAACGCACAAACACATGCATATATCTTATCTGAGATTCTCACAAAAGAATGCAATAATTTGTGCAAGTATCACTCACATATACACGCGCATCTGTAGTTATAGCTGGAAACTTATAGCTGGCGAACGAGTAAATTCTAGAAATAGAAGCGTCTAGAAGTATGCGAACGAGACATTACAGAGTATAAAACGAGGTAAAGCTGAGAATCAGCAATATCAAACTTAAGCACGCTATCTGTCGAGAAGTAGTAGTGTTATTGTGAAGTACTTGAATAAAGGCCATTTTGCGTTATTGAATAGTGGAGTTATTTATTCAACAGTTTAGTGATTCGAACGTTAGTAGAAGGTTGCAAATAAGCGGAATTGCAGTAAATTCGTAACAATTGGTGTCAGAAGAGGAATTGCTGAATAAATTCCAGGGTTGCAGAGCACAAAAAGGACATGGCGACGTTAAGCGAATTAAGGATTCAACAACTGAAAAAGGAGTTGGAAGCCCGTGGATTGAATACAACCGGCAATAAACTCGAACTTCAGGCACGATTCCGAGAGGCAATGGAATCGGAAGGAATTAATGTAGACGATGATGTCTTTCATCCTGATGGGGACGAGACAACAACAAAAATTTAAGAGAAAAACGAAACATCGCAGGCAGTTACCATCACAGACTTGAACGTGATATTGTCTGCAATATCTGCACAAACGTCGACATTAACATCGAAAATTGAAGCACAAGAAACACGTATTTCAGAAATATCGACACAGATAACATCCAAGATGGCAACTCAACTGAAAGAACAAGAGACACGCATAACAGCACAACTAGAAGCACAAGAGGCGCGTATATCAACAAAACTCGAAGCGCGCATGGATGAAAAAATAATGCAATTTGAAGATAAATTCGAGGCAGAGGTGGATGTTTTGAGAGGTCGTATACAGGAATTGCAACTTAATCGCCCGGCTGCTTCAACGAGTAATACGAAGGTAAAAACTCCATCTTTTGACGGTTCTGTTCCTTTCCAGGTCTTTAAGCTAAAGGTCGAGAAGACCGCAGCAGTGAACAACTGGAATGCTGAAGATAAAGTTGCTGCACTGTTCGTGGCATTGAAAGGGCCTGCAGTTGAAATCTTGCAGACAATTCCAGAGTACGAAACGGAGTAACTATGAAACATTAATGAGCGCCCTAGAGAGGCGATACGGAAGCAAACACAGAAAACAGATATCCCAAATTGAGTTGCAAAACCGTTACCAAAAATCGAATGAGACTTTGCAGGAGTTCGCATCGGATGTCGGAAGGCTGGCCAATCTAGCAAATGCCGACGCACCTGTGGAATACACCGAGAGGGTAAAAATCCAGAGTTTTATAAATGGAATACGGCATGTCGAAACATAGCGAGCTACATACGCAAGCCCAAAGCAAACATTTGCTGAAACAGTATCCCATGCACTAACTCAGGAAACTGCCTCACTTCTGTGTAAGCCAGTTTTCAAAGCCCGCCGTGTGGAAGTAGAAAGGCCAGAGTGGGTAGACGCAATTTTGGAAGCATTGAAGGGTACGCAGCAGAAGAATAATGATGCAGTCAAATGCTTTAAGTGTGGAAAGCTAGGGCACATTGCGCGTTATTACAACACCAACCTGAACAGTTCCAACTTGGCTGGTCGTAAACGCAAAGCTGGAGGAGATAAGCAAGAGCGAGTCAGATGTAAAGATCGAAAACTTGCTCCAGGTATTGAATGTACTGTGATATCTGTGTCGCAAATTGGAAGGAAATTAAGCAGTCTTACCGTCAGAGGGAATGTGGATGGCAAAGAACGTGTACTGACTGTAAATACGGGCGCATCTCATTCCTTAATCCGATCTGACTTGGTCAACAGGAGAGTAAAACCGTTACCTGGAGCAAGGCTGCGTACGGTCACTGGCGAGTATAACCAAGTCCAGGGAGAAGTGATATGCGAAGTCTTAATTGGAAAGGTCACGGTTCTACACAAATTCGTTGTGGCGGAGATGGTTGATAAAGTCATATTGGGAGTGGACTTATTAGTTGACGATGACATCAGGATCGATATGCGGAGAAGGATTATGCGCTATGAGAACCAGGATGTGCCACTTAACTTCAGTTTGGAAAAAGGGTTCAGCACTGGTGGAGAAGAGTCGGCAAAGACCACGAAAGTCAAAGGTAAAGGTTGATGGAACGAATGGGCCAAGCAAGGCAAAATCAAAGATACCTGCGAGAGAAACACTGGAATTGACAAACCCAAATGGACGCACCAAAACGAAAGGAATAATTTCGCAGAAAGAATGCAAGGGTGGTTTCAAGCCAGGGCACACTACTGTTGTGAAGCGTCGGAACGATACTGATTATGCAAAGCCAATCCGTCAAGCGCAAGCCCTACGAAGTAGTTCATTGGCCAAACAACATAGTGTGAGGGAACGAAACAGGGTAATGAGTAGTACGATGAAACACAGGTACGAAGAGAACAAAAATTCGGAAGGTTTATTGGAGAGAGATTTGGTACTATTATACAACCCTCACCGGCCGAAAGGTGTTTCATCCAAAATTCGGTGCAGTTGGGAAAGCCCGTACAAAGTTGTGAAGGAGATCAGTGATACCATCTACCGCATACAAACCATTGGGAAACCACGAAATAGAAGGGTGGTTCATTTGGATATGCTAGCAGCGTTTAGATCGAGATATTTGTCTGATCGGGACGATCAGGAGGGCAGTGTGACGAATATTAGTGACACTAAGTGATACTCACATCACTAATCTTATACTAAGTAAATAAAGCCACAACAACAATAAAGCAAGCAATCACTTGTATTTACATAAACGAATCAATCATTATGTCTACACATATGTACGTACACGCAGCGGAGAGAAAACGCACAAACACATGCATATATCTTATCTGAGATGCTCACAAAAGTATGCAATAATTTGTGCAAGTATCACTCACATATACACGCGCATCTGTAGTTATAGCTGGAAATTTATACCGGGTGAACGAGTAAATTCTAGAAATAGAAGCGCCTAGAAGTATTGCAACGAGACATTACAGATTATAAAAGAAGGTAAAGCTGAAAATCAGCAATGAAGTTTGATTTAAGCACGCTATCTGTCGAGAAGTAGTAGTGTTATTGTAAAGTACTTGAATAAAGGCCATTTTGCAATATTGAATAATGGAGTTATTTATTCAACAGTTTAGTGATTCAAACGCTAGTAGAAGGTTGCAAATAAGCGGAATTGCAGTAAATTTGTAACAGTATGTATGTTGTAGTTAAGTTGACCATGCATGCATACACAGGCAGGCGCTGGCTTTATATAATTTTAGCACGTACCTGCTGCAAGTAAATGTAAGCAAGTTGCTCGAGGACAGGTCAGAAATAAGTTAATATCTTTTGAACCACAAACCAAAAAAAAACAAGTAAGGAAGGCTAAGTTCGGGTGTAACCGAACATAACATACTCAGTTGAGAGCTATGGAGACAAAATAAGGAAAATCAATCTGGGGTAACCCTGGAATGTGGTTGTATAACATGTGTATCAAATGAAAGGTATTAAAGAGTATTTTAAGAGAAAGTAGGCCATAGTTCTATGGATGAACGCCATTTAGGGATATCGCCATAAAGGTAGACCAAGGCTGACTCTAGAATTTGTTTGTACGATATGGGTATCAAATGAAAGGTGTTACTGAGCATTTTAAAAGGGAGTGGGCCTTAGGTCTATCGGTGGACACCTTTTCGAGATGTCCCCATTAAGGTGGGCCAGGGGTGATTCTACAATGTGTTTGTACGATATGGGTATCAAATGAAAGCTGTTAATGAGTATTTTGAAAAGGAGTGATCCTTAGTTCCATAGGTGGACGCCGTTTCGAGATATCGCCATAAAGGTGGACCAGGGGTGTCTCTAGAATGTGTTTGTACGATATGGGAATCAAATGAAAGGTGTTACTGAGCATTTTAAGAGGGAGTGGGCATTAGGTCTATAGGTGGACGCCTTTTCGAGATATCGCCATTAGGGTGGGACAGGGGTGACTCTAGAATGTTTGTACGATATGGGTATCAAACGAAAGGTGTTACTGAGCATTTTAAGAGGGAGTGGACATTAGGTCTATAGGTGGACGCCTTTTCGAGATATCGCCATTAGGGTGGGCCAGGGTGACTCTAGAATGTGTTTGTACGATATGGGTATCAAATGAAAGGTGGTAATGAGTATTTTAAAAGGGAGTAATCCTTAGTTCTATAGGTGGACGCCTTTTCGAGATATCGCCATTAGGGTGGGCCAGGGGTGACTCTAGAATGTTTGTACGATATGGGTATCAAACGAAAGGTGTTACTGAGCATTTTAAGAGGGAGTGGACATTAGGTCTATAGGTGGACGCCTTTTCGAGATATCGCCATTAGGGTGGGCCAGGGTGACTCTAGAATGTGTTTGTACGATATGGGTATCAATGAAAGGTGGTAATGAGTATTTTAAAAGGGAGTAATCCTTAGTTCTATAGGTGGACGCCTTTTCGAAATATCGCCATTAGGGTGGGCCAGGTGTGACTCTAGAATGTTTGTACGATATGGGTATCAAACGAAAGCTGTTACTGAGCATTTTAAGAGGGAGTGGGCATTAGGTCTCTAGGTGGACGCCTTTTCGAGATATCGCCATTAGGGTGGGCCAGGGGTGACTCTAGAATGTTTGTACGATATGGGTATCAAACGAAAGGTGTTCCTGAGCATTTTAAGAGGGAGTGGACACTAGGTCTATAGGTGGACGCCTTTTCGAGATATCGCCATTAGGGTGGGCCAGGGGTGACTCTAGAATGTTTGTACGATATGGGTATCAAACGAAAGGTGTTACTGAGCATTTTAAGAGGGAGGGGGCATTAGGTCTATAGGTGGACGCCTTTTCGAGATATCGCCATTAGGGTGGGACAGGGGTGACTCTGGTATGTTTTTGTACGATATGGATATCAAATTAAAGGTATTAATGAGGGTTTTAAAAGCGAGTGGCCCTTAGATGTATATGTGAAGGCGTTCTCGCGATATCGACCAAAATGTGGACCAGGTGATCCAGAAAATCATCTGTCGGGTACTGCTAATTTATTTATTCATGCAATACCACTAACAGTATTCCTGCCAAGATTCCAAGGGCTGTTGATTTCGCCTTGTAGAACTTTTTCATATTCTTCTACTTAATATGGTAGGTGTCACACCCATTTTACAAAGTTTTTTCCAAAGTTATATTTTGCGTCAATAAACCAATCCAGTTACCATGTTTCATCACTTTTTTCGTATTTGGTATAGAATTATGGCATTTTTTTCATTTTTCGTAATTTTCGATATCGATAAAGTGGGCGTGGTTATGGTCAGATTTCGCCCATTTTTTATACCAAGAAAAAGTGAGCTCAGGTAAGTACGTGGGCTAAGTTTAGTAAAGATATATCGGATTTTGCTCAAGTTATTGTGTTAATGGCCGAGCGGAAGGACAGACGGTGGACTGTCTATAAAAACTGGGCGTGGCTTCCACCGATTTCGCCCATTTTCACAGAGAACAGTTACCGACATAGAATCTATGCTCCTACCGAATTTGAGAAGGATTGGTAAATTTTTGTTCGACTTATGGCAATAAAAGTATTCTAGACAAACTAAATGAAAATGGGCGGAGCCACTCCCATTTTGAAATTTTCTTTTATTGTTGTATTTTGTTGCATTATATCATTACTGGAGTTGAATTTTGACTTAATTTACTTATATACAGTAAAGATATTAAATTTTTTGTTAAAATTTGAATTTAAAAAATTTTTTTTTAAAAAGTGGGCGTGTTCTTCATCCAATTTTGCTAATTTTTATTTAGCACATATAGAGTAATAGTAGTAACGTTCCTGCCAAATTTCATCATGATATCTTCAACGACTGCCAAATTACAGCTTGCAAAACTTTTAAATTACCTTCTTGTAAAAGTGGGCGGTGCCACGCCCATTGTCCAAACTCTTACTAATTTTCTATTCTGCGTCATAACGTCAACCCATCTACCAAGTTTCGTCGCTTTATCTGTCTTTTGTAATGAGTTATCGCACTTTTTCGGTTTTTCGAAATTTTCGATATCGAAAAAGTGGGCGTGGTTATAGTCCGATATCGTTCATTTTAAATAGCGATCTGAGATGAGTGCTCAGGAACCTACATACCAAATTTCATCAAGATACCTCAAAATTTACTCAAGTTATCGTGTTAACGGACGGACGGACGGACGGACGGACATGGCTCAATCAAATTTTTTTCGATCCTGATTATTTTGATATATGGAAGTCTATATCTATCTCGATTCCTTTATATATGTACAACCAACCGTTATCCAATCAAACTTAATATACTCTGTGAGCTCTGCTCAACTGAGTATAATAAATTTGGTGTCTTTTAGAAAAGTGAAAATTTTTTTTTCTACAAATCCGTATGATTTGTAAAATAATGACCCATGTATGGCTGTATGCATGTGTGTATATAACACCTCTCCCACTTTCTCATAAGAAATGCTACACTTTTAATTTGTTTTGCCGCTTTTGCTTATTTATTGGGTTTATTATGTTGTCATAAGTATGTATGTATGTATATATGTATATACATGTACATATGTGCATAATTATTTGAGTTGACGGGGTGCTAGACAAATTTGCTACAAATTATTTGAATTTTAATTTGTTTATCTTACTTTTTTTTTGTTTATCTTACTCGCACAAATGTAGAGGCTAAAAATGTCACACTACCCAGCAAAAATCTGAGCCTTATATAATGCTTATTTCATATGGCCAAAAGGCTTAAGGTCTTTATTTTTCTGTACTTATGTCATCAGGCATACGGTTTATGTGAAGATAACGTTATAAAGGACATGAGGGATTATTTTAAGCCATTAGGAAGAATTTAACTACCCTATTATAAGGCTTATTTCACATTTAAAACAAGGCTTGCATAGGACTTAAATAAGACACCGTATGACTTTGAGTTCCATCAATCAGCTATTACAAAACATTATTTAGGTATAGATTGGTGATCTCTGGCTGTCTAAGCTTTGGTGATTCGACGGGCGAATAGTTTTTTTGTTATAATCATATTATTTGTTGTGGACTGTGTGTTATTTTAGAGAGAGAGGTCACTATGCACCTGTTACACCTTGTATGCATTCATTGGGGGCGAGCACTGGGTGCTCTAAGGTATGGCTGCGGGTTGAGCCACCTTATTTTGCTTAGAAAACCCCCCTTTGGGATATAAATTTTAAACTATGTCTTTATTATATTTCACTAACCAGTTGAGAATTACAAGCGCACTCAATGGCTAATGAAACAAACGAAAGAAAAATGCTTATGGTTTAAGTCACTTAAATACTGGCATTACCTTACCATAACGCCTTACGTTAGACTGATTTATAACATGTTATAACTTAGACAACATGTACTAGTATAGGCCTTATATAACTCTTATTTTATTTGGTCCATAAGCCTTATAGTAATATTATTATATTTTTCCTAATAAAAAAAAATAAATGTAAGGCGCGATAACCTCCGAAGAGATCTAAGGCCGAGCTTCTCTTCCAATTTGCGTCGTGCTCCTCTTGATTTTCCCTACAAATTGGCCGGACGGGACCTACATGTTTTATGCCGACTCCGAACGGCATCTGCAAGGCAGATGAGTTTTCACTGAGAGCTTTTTATGGCAGAAATACACTCGGAGCGCTTACCAGACACTGCCGAGGGGCGACCCCGCTTAGAAAAATTTTCTTCTAATTGAAAAGCCTTATTTCTAAAATTTTGATGTTGCTTTGCCCGGGGGTTGAACCCGGGGCATACGGTGTGGTTGGCGGAGCACGCTACCATCACACCACGGTGGCCGCCGGCAATATGAAATAAGTCTTATATATGATTCAAATTTTTTGCTGGGTTTTCTCTAGTGCTACCACCAGGGTTGCGGTTTGGATACATTTGGGACACCGACGTTCTATATGGGTTAAAAATACGGTCATATTGTACACGTATCACTTAAATTATGTAAACTTAATACCACAATTCAACTGTTTAAATAAGGAAACGAGCAATTAAGTACAATTAAATTTTCCGTTGAAAAAGAATAACAAAATATTTTACCAAATACGCACTAATTTCATTTCTCTAGAATAAATATAACAACCTTGATTTGTTATTTTGGTAGATCAAAAGCTGTGTGTAGTATTGTGGAAATACTATTGCAGTTCAAAATATTGCGTAGACAAAGATTTGTTTACAGCCGACGTTTCCGGTGGAGACAACAAGGCATCCCTTATTAAAAAATGTCCCGGAGTGAGCACCAAGAAGTCATCGTGATCTGAGGTTACTGGGCATAATGGCCTCGAATTGGGGCACGCCTCGATACGAATTAAAACGGTTGATAGCTGTTCATATGTCAATCGCGTTCCACCGACGGCTCTTTTTAAATGGTATTTGATGGATTTTACATTGGCCTCCCAAAGCCCGCCAAAGTTGGGGGAATGAGGTGGATTGAAATGCCATTGAATATGTTGCTCAGTTAATTTGGGAATTACTTCGCGTTCAAATTCATCTCGAAAATTTTGGTAATTGGTTTTGAAAATGGCTTGTGCACCAATGAAGTTAGTGCCACAGTCACTGTAAATGTCGTGACAAAGTCCACGTTGTCCAATAAATCGCTGTAAGGACCATAAACAATGTTCGGTAGACAGGCTGGTGACTGCTTCAAGATGCACCGCCTTCGTAGCCAGGCAGATGAATATGGCAATGTAGCCTTTCGATACAGTGTTCCTTCGATACTTCGACGATTTCAATTCAATGGCACCTGTGTAGTCGATTACAGTTGCTATAAACGCGCGTTGAGAGGGATTAACTCGTTGAGCGGGCAAGTCTCGCATTAATTGCGTCAATGACTACGGTTTATTACAAAAACACGTGATGCAATGTCGAAGTTGATTACGTACTGTTTTTTGGCCATGTATTATCCAAAACTTCCGTCGAATGTATGCTAGCGATAATTGCGTGCCACCATGTAAAGTGATATGATGAGCGAAGTTAATTCGTGAAATGATGATTATATGGTAAAATCATAGGATGCCCTTGATCATATGGCAATTGGCATGTCTTAAGTGGCCGCGAACGCGAAGAACTTTATTGGCGTCTATGAATGGTGTTAAACTTATTAGTGGACTATTGGTAGACAAGTTGGTATTCGATTTGATGCATCGCATTTCGGCTCCAAAGGCTTCCCACTGTACTAAGTAAACAATTCGATAGAGACTTTGTTGCAGTTCGTTAGCTGTGAGCCGTCCGTAATTTTTTTCGCCAACATTAGGTTTGCGGAGATTATGAAAAAATCTAAGAAGCCAAGCTGTTACACGTATAATTTGATTGTAAGAAGAATATCGAAGTATGAACGACGTGTGTATGACTACCGTATACGTTAATATCTTAGTCGGTTTTTCTTCTGTCATTTTGCTGTCGATTTCTTCGCGGTTCATGAAGGAAGCAGGCCAAGTCGATTTATCTTTCCACAACCAAGCAGGTCCTTGCCACCAAACTTCGTATTGTTGCAACTGGGTTGGGGTTAAACCCCTTGTTGCGCAGTCGGCCGGATTGTCCTGAGTTTTTGTATGTCGCCATTGACTTGGCAAGCTACTTGATACAATTTTAGAAACGCGATTCGCCACGTATATTTTCCATCTATTCACATCACCCGTGATCCAGTATAAAATAATAGTTGCATCAGTCCAATAATATGTAGGGATTTCACCACAGCACTGTTGTAAATGTTTTT
The DNA here is from genome assembly GCA_029619165.1 of Eurosta solidaginis. Classification (NCBI taxonomy): domain Eukaryota; kingdom Metazoa; phylum Arthropoda; class Insecta; order Diptera; family Tephritidae; genus Eurosta; species Eurosta solidaginis. The sequence continues at coordinate 38,443 of JARSSU010014823.1, read as the reverse complement.
GTGCCCACTTGGCAATGGTTGTGGCCAATACCGCTCCACATAGTTCGACTCTTGGAATTGTAAGTGGATTGTTGGGTGTGACTTTGGATTTGGAGGTAATCAGATGGGTATGAATCCCACCGTGCGGATATTGTATTCGTAAATATATGGCCGCTGCATAAGCACCGGATGAACCATCGCAGAAGGCACGTAATTCCAAGGAATGAATGTTTGAAGTGTACTTAAGCCATCGAGGTATGGCAATCTCCTCTATATGAGGAAGCTTCGCAACGAATTTGCGCCAAGCGATTGCAACTGAGGACGGTATCTCTTCGTCCCAGTCTAGACCCGACTGTTTTCCGTCGTGGCGCGTGAATTTTAATGTCCACATATCCTTTAAGATTATCTTTGCAGCAATAGTTATTGGACTTAAGAGTCCAAGTGGGTCGAATATTCGGGCTATTACCTAACACCGATCGTTTAGTCGCTAATTGTAAAATTGGGAAATTTAGGGAAAACGTAAGCAAGTCGTTATTGGGCTGCCAATGCAATCCAAGAGTTTTAACGGTTTGGTCTTCGTTGACAACTTGAACTAAATGATTGATGTTCCGTGGGAATGGATTGCAATAGATCAGTCGTATTGCTTGACCACTTCCGTAGTCCCATACCCGCATCGGAGAGCTGAAATAAGTTGGTTGCGCAGTTGTATTGCTGTAGCGACGGTGTCGCTGCCACTAAGTACATCGTTTACGTAAATATCCTTCAGTAAAATGTCCTCGGCGAGGGGGAAACACTCTTTCTCATCACGTGAGATTTGGTGAATAACCGTCATTGCAGTATATGGAGCTGAGGCCGTGTCGAAGGTAACCGTGGTGAAGCAGTATTCTTGCACTTGTCCGTCCTTAGCTCGCCAAAGAATTCGTTGGTAATGCACATTATCTGGATGCATGTCAATGCATCGGTACATCTTTTGGATGTCAGCTATAAAATCAAATTTGTGTAAACGCCAGTTAAGAGTAAGTGCAGGTAGGTCATTTTGTAATGGTAGACCAGTGCACAACAAATCATTTAACGAACGGCCATTTGACATTTTTGACGAAGCATCATAAACGATTCGAATTTTCGTGGTGGAGTTATCCATCTTGAGTACTGCATGATGTGGTAAGCCAAAGGAGCTAAACGTAGGCTTATTTGTTTCAATCAGCGGATAATGTTGTTCTTCGCTGGCCGTCGCTGGAATGATTTGGTTACAGTGAAAGTAGTCGTCTATACCCTCCGTGTATTGAGAACGAAATGTATCGTCGCGCTGAAATTTACGCTCCATTTGTAAAAAACGATTGAGTGCGATTTTTCTCGATCGGCCTAAAGTTTGATTAAGATCGTAAATAGTTTTAACGGAAATCGAACTAGGTACTTTTCATTAGCTTATCTCACATGAGTTTTGCAAAAAAACTCTTCGCACCATTTGTTTTGCTCTGACATTGTGTTTTCAGCAGGCACTTGTTCGCTGTCGTAGAATTTTTGCACAAGCGCTTCTAATTCAATGTTAGTATGATGATAGCGCACCTTGATAGCAGGAGGTGGGGAAGAATCGATTCAACCCAGCAAAATCCAGCCGAGATGGGTTTTTTGAGCAATCGGCTGATTGAACGCACCGATCCTCATTTCCGGTAGTAAGATTTGCGCAATTATGTCAGCGCCAAGAATGACGTCAATTTTCCTAGGCTGATAGTATAAAGGGTCTGCCAGAGTGAGATCTTGAATATGTTCCATTTCTTGTGGAACACAGCACCGACTTGGCAGTTCCGTAGTGAGATGCGTCAGCACGTAAGCGCTTTCGATGGGAACAGCAAATTTTTTATCGAGGCAAGAATGTATAGTGCAGCTAACTACAAATTTCGACTGGCCCAGGGCCCTGGGACCAACTCCACAGAAATCTGCGGAAGTAGGATGACGTTGAAGGCCTAAGCGTTGAACAGAAATAAGTGGTGCTTCCGAACCTTGATCGATAAGAGCATAAAATGTGGAGGATTGATTTGTGGCTTCGTTCCGTAGTGAAACTAGAGCCGTGGCCACAAGAACCTCTTTGGACAAATTACTAGTGGATGGGTTAGAGTCCGCATGTACAGAATCGGCTGCTAAAGTTGCATGTGCATGAGCACCACGTTTTGTATCTAATGGTGGTGTGGCTCTAAGCCCTTGGGTTGAAGCCGATGCTGGTGTGAAAGGCTGGGCGTATTGAGCTGTTGTTGTTGTCGCTGTATTGGTATGGGAAGTCGGTGGAAAATGTAATAGTGTGTGGTTACGCTGACCACATTATATGCAGTTTTTGCTGCTTGTGCATTGTGATAATGCGTGAGACTTACTCAAACAGTTGAGACACAGCTTAGCTTTGTCGACGATATTCTTTCTTTCAAAGCAATCTTCGGATAGAAAGGTTGGGCAACGGCAAATTATATGTGCTTGTCCACAAAGAGCACAAAGATCTGTGAAGATTGATGGACTTTATTGGCAGCGTGGTGTGATTTTAAAAAAGTTATTAAAAGTTAAAGTTCGATTTTCGATTGAATCAATCGTAAAGAGACGATTGTTGAAAAAGTCTTGTAGAAAAGGTCGGGATCTCGATTTTACTTCCTAGATGACGCTCCCATGCGGAGAATGTTTCAACTGGTAGTTTGGTTGTTAAGTTATGTGCAATCCAATGATCGCATTCCCCATTTTGGAACCTTAAGCCATTTAAATTCATTTACACACACATTCGGCACATTAAGCAAAGTCTTTATGTCGTCTGCCTTTTCTTTAACGAGAACTGGTAAATTGTATAACGTATTCATATGATGGGAAAATATTATACGCGCATTATTATAACGTTTTATTAACAACTACCATGCCGTGGTATAATTTGCTTCCGTTAAAAGCATTTGATGTATATCCAGATCACGATCAATCACTAATGCCTGCTTCAAATAATCAAATTTTTGGATAGAATTTAATTCAAGGTTGTTATGAATAAGTCGATTGAATGAATCATGAAAGCTTGGCCAATCGGTGAACTTGCCAGAAAAAGAGGGTGCTGGTAAACGTGTGAATTGAGCAGGAGCGACAAATCGCACTTGAGAATCAGATGACTGGTTTTTAGTCTTTGACTCCTCACAATCCGGTGCAGGGGGGGGACATATCTGTTTGCTGCTGTTTTACCAGACAGAAGAGTTCCAGTGAATTTCTTCAAATTGGGAGGCAACATCGTTAGTAAAATATTCATGGTCATATTTAATGTATGATTGATTTGTGCGTGGAACAAAACTCCTCATTCAAAGCACTAATGCGTGTTTAGGGGCTGGCAATACAAAGTTACCTTCCTTTAGCGGCCACTGTTAGGGGGGTGTTTCCTTTTATGGGATGAGAATGCTGCGGATGCTGCGGTGATGGCATGGCTGGGATGGCGAGGTTATGCTGGTGATGGCGAAGGTGGTGGTGCTTTGATGGTTCGACGAGTTGGTTGTGGTGTGGTTGGATATGGTGGTGACAATTGACTTCGTTAGCCAATTTGTGCACTGGTGGTTGCGTAGCGGCAGTGGCCAAATGAAGTGGCGATGGATCGCGGAATCAAGAAAACCTTAAGTCGAACTTACTTTAGGCCGACGTGTTAATGCGCAAATTTTACACACGGGTTTTTGATTAAAAAGTTCACAACTATAAATTAAACTTTATTGCTTATTTACAAATGTTAACAATACAGCATTTAAATTCACTTTAATAGTTCAGCAAAGGATTTTAAAATTTTCTTTGTAAATTTACTTAGGTCACAACCGCGAGGGATAAAAATTTCGAGTTATAATAACACAAGTTTACAAATTCAGGTCAACTTTTGGATCTGAGCAGATAAGAGCGATTCTTAACTATATTTGATATGCTGAATTCGAATCTGCATTCAGTTTTTCAAGATTGATTCTAGTTTCCGAGATCTCGCATGATAGCACCATTGTGCTGTTATAGCAGCTTTTAAATCGTGGCACTGCTTGATAAGTAAGTAAAAATGGCAGAATGTTCATAAAAGTATGAACATATAACTACGCCGCTCTAAAATAAGTAAATTTATACAGTCCACTAGAATTTAAGATAATATTGTCATACATACATACTTACAAAACAAACAGGATAAGGTACCTAAACCTATCACACATACACACACATATGTACACACATACAGTCCACTTGAGGAAAGATAAGTATAAACAACCCTCATACAAAACAGATGGTTTCTTAATATTCAAGCAATGCCCTTGAACAAACAAACAATAGAATCAATAGAACAATAGAAGCAAACAATAGAATAAACTAAGAAGACATTAAAATTAGTCCTTTGTCTAACATTAGATACACAAACGCACTTACAAGTATAGTTACGTTTAGGAACATAGTTTTAAGATTTAGTATATAAGCAAATGTAAAATAGTTTAAGACTCAGAATTAAAATATATTCTAAACCATCAACACCATTATATAAAAATAAAAATGCAGAGACAGTGTTGCAAAGTTGATCCAAAGTGTTTTTGTTACGTTTGTGGTGGTTATATGATTAAAAAAAGTGGCAAAATAATAACAAATGCGCTCAAAGATGCGTATCTGCACTACTTTGGTTTCAGCGTAGCAGACACTCGTAAGTCATGGAGACGAAATTTATTTGTAACGCATGCAAAACAAAGCTGTATAAGTGGTCATCGGGAGAACGTGAGTACTTTTCCTTTTCAATGCCAGCGCTCTGGAGAGAACCTAAAAACCATAAAGATGATTGCTACTTTTGTTTGATGAAAGTTACGGGTATAAATGCAAAAAAATTAGCAAAATATAATTATCCTGATGTATCATCAGTATCCAAGCCAGTTCCACGTACTGCTAATGATCCATTGCCAGTTTATCGAAGTATAAGTGCAAACGTCCTGGAAACTTTAACTCCATCACCCCACGAGCAGTGAAAGCGACTTTGTCATGGAAGGGCCACATTTAATTTTGCAAGATGAACTAAGCGATTTGATTCGTGATTTGAATTTGTCCAAACAAAAAGCAGAGTTGCTAGGATCACGGCTGCAGCAATGGAAAAATCTAGACTCTCGAACAAAAGTTACTGTATACAGAAACAGAAATGAGGCACTTCGACCGTTCTTCAAAAAAGAAGACAACATAAGTTTCTGTAACGATATTAATGGTTTATTTAATGAAATGAATGCACCCTACGATCGAAACGAATGGCGTTTATTCATTGATGGTTCCAAATACAGCCTAAAAGCTGCTCTTCTCCACAACGGGAATAACAAACCATCTATTCCGATTGCTCATGCAGTACAAACGAAGGAATGCTACGAAACAATGCGGAAGATCCTGTGCTTCATCAAATACAATGATCATAAATGGAAAATATGTGGTGATCTAAAGGTATAAACATTAATTCCAATTAAATCGAAAACACTTATTTTTTATATTATTTCAACAGGTTATTGGCATCTTAACTGGGATGCAATCTGGATTCACCAAATTTTGTTGTTTCTTATGCTTGTGGGATAGCCGCGCAACTGAACATCATTATGTGAGGAAAGAATGGCAAAGTCGTACTCAATATGAGCCTGGACAGCAAAACGTCTCCGCTGAACCACTTGTAAATCCACAAGACATTTTCCTGCCACCTCTTCACATTAAACTTGGTCTTATAAAGAACTTCGTCAAAGCATTAAACCGTGAAGGACCGGCTTTTCAGTACTTAGTCAAGTTGTTTCCTAAATTGTCATATGCAAAAATCAAAGAAGGAATATTTGTCGGACCTGATATTAGAAAACTAATGGCTGATAAAGAATTTACAAAATGTTTAACGCCCGATGAAGCAGCCGCGTGGGCATCTTTTCAAAATATCGTTCACCACTTTCTTGGTAATCACAAATCCCCTAATTTTGAGGAAATTATTGGCGATATGTTGGAAAATTATCGCAAGATTGGAGCTCGGATGTCTCTAAAGATGCATTTTCTGCATTCCCATCTCGATTTTTTTCCCGAAAACTTGGGTGATACGAGCGACGAACAGGGAGAGCGGTTACACCAAGATCTAGCCAACATTGAAAGACGATACCAAGGATTTTGGGATGAAGGCATGATGAGCGACTATTGTTGGACTCTAATACGCGAAACAGATACTAAACAATACAAAAGGCAAAGTTCCACCAATCTTCATTTCTGATTTGTTACTTTTAAGTTAATAAAATGAATATTATTTGACAAAAATCTTAAAAAATGAATTTATTGACTATATTAAAAACTAGAATCAATCTTAAAAAACGGAATGCAGATTCGGATTCAGCGTCATAAATTGACTTAAAACCCACTTTAGTTGCCCAGATCCAAAACCGTGTATACTTGTGTAATTATTAAAATTTTCTGTATGTCTCGATCCGTGCGCCACCTAGCGCATTTTCTTCACTTGCATTGTAATGTCCCCAGATCTGAACTATGTTCTAAGTATCAAGTGTCTAGCTCAACGGGAAGTTACCGAAAAAGACTTTCCGTGGGTCAAAAATTCGTATGGAAATGAGGGGACAAACATGAAAGGGACTTAATATAAAGGTAGTAAAAATAAATAATTAGTGCTTGGCGCGATTTATCTCCGAGAAGATTTAGGCGAACTTCTCTTCGAATTTGCGTCTTCCTCCCTTTTGATATTCCCTACGAATTTGCAGACGTGTCCATATGGGTTAAAAAATACGGTCATATTATACACGTATCACTTAACTTATGTAAACTTAATACCACAATTCAACTGTACAAATAAAGAAACGAGCAACTAAGTACAATTAAATTTTCCGTTAAAAATAATAACAAAATATTTTACCAAATACGCACTTATTTCATTTCTCTAGAATAAATATAACAACCTTGAATTTGTTATTTTGGTAGAACAAAAGCTGATTTAGAATTTGTATTACGTTTGACGCATTAACCATAAGAAATAAAAAAATTAATAATTAGTGCTTGGCGCGATTTATCCCCGAGAAGATTTAGGCCGAAATTCTCTTCTTTGAAATTTTGGCTGGCACACGGTAAAAAATTTGAGCCTAAACCTGAAATATTTTGGACATATGATCAAACCAAATTTTGTTTAAATATAGATTATAACGGTCTTCCTGAAAATGAGTGCAACTGGAGAAGATTAAGAAGAAGTTAAAGTTATAAAAAAAATAGTGGGCGGTTCTCTGAAATCCTTTCAGTCAGTATCTAGTGATACACATTTCTGGTTCGAAACTAGACCTAAATTGCCAAATAAGTTTCTCTTCGGTTCGGAACCAACGAAATAGTACCCAAAAACCAACTACTTACAAAGTGGAAATATGCACATATGTATGTAGTTCGGAAATATAGAAAAGTTAATGCAACTAAAACAAACTAGGACATCGCCATATTTACATCATTATTTTATTTCGTAAATTTGATTGTAACATGACGTAGGCAGGGTGCATTTATTTTGATTTTTACCAATGGCCAAAAAAAGGCAAAACGTTCTCCAGAAAAAAGATTTCGATTATGCAACAAGTAAGGAATTCTAATTTCGGGTGAAACCGAACATAACATACCCAGCTGTACACTTGAAATGCTGTTGTTGTTTGTTTGTTTGTTTGTGGGCTTAATAGCGTTACAAGGCTGCGCAATAATACATATACATATGGTTCTATTCTGAACCATTTTCTTCTAGTTATGGCTCCCGAAACATAGAAAATTGCTTAGTCATAAAAGGGGCGGTACCAGGACCATTTTTTAAATTTGAAGTTTTTCCTATTTATTGTTATAAATCTACTTGGGAAATGAAATTCCATTGATATAAAGCTCCTTCTTCCAAAGGTATCGCTTATTTTATTCTCCCACGACCCTTTTAAAAATCTCCGAGTTTTGTTACGATAGGTTTAACGATTTTTGATTTATGATTAATAATATTTTTAAAATTGATTTTATCACAAATGGGCCACGCCCATTTTAAAAAGATTTTTCAAATTTTTGTCAAGAGTCTCAATATCAGTCCACACGTCAAATTTCAACATTCTAGGTGTATTATTTACTAAATAATCAGGTTTTTTGTGTTTTCCAAATTGTTATATATATAAAAAGTGGGCGTGGTTATCATTGGATTTCGCTCATTTTCAATACCAATAGTCGTCAATATTTATATTTACTCAAGTTATCATATTAACGGGAGCACGGACGGACGGACGGACGGACATGGCTCAATAAAATTTTTTTACGATACTGATGATTTTGATATATGGAAGTCTATATCTATCTCGATTCCTTTGATACCTGTACAACCAACCGTTATCCAATCAAATATGTACAAGTACAGCTGGGTATAAAAAGAAAGTGGAAGACAAAAATTACAAAGCGTCTGCGCCAACAAGATGGGCCAATGTCATGAAGCGGTATCCACTTACATTGAACTTCAGTCAGCAATATTCGAAGCCTTTGAAAAGATAGCTGAAGGGAAAAACGACAAAACTTCAGCACAAGCTTTTCAGTTTCAAGCTGCTGATTTCGAATGTGCAATTCCAAACGTTGCTGTTGTTGTTGCAGTGATAAGGACACTCCCTGAAGGCCTTGGGAAGTGTTATCGATGTTGATGGTCCTTTGCCGGATGCAGATCCGGTAAGTTCCGGTAACAAGCACAATAAAGGCACCAGCCCGACCATCTCGGGAAACGATTTGTTATGGCCACATGAAACCTTCTAGGCCACACCGCTCTCCCAACCCCTTAATCCATCAGGAGTTCGGGGTCGCCAGGGCCTCGGCTGTAAATGAAACAGGATTCGCCACGGGTAGGTGAGGTTGACAATTGGGTTGGATAAGCTATATAATGCGCTGGCAAACCCTTGAGAGAGTTGCGCTATACAAGAAACCACGCATCAGTAAACATCAATTAAATAAACGCAACGTTGATTCTGAGAACGTCGAAGATTATTATAGAATCGCATTCTATATTCCATTCCATGCTGCATTCATAACTCATATCAAGAGCCATAACATAAAACACCAACTAATTTTGGAAAATTTCGGTGTTTTGTTCCCCAAAAATGAATACAACGCTGAAAAATGCAATAAACTGCATGAATTTTATGAAAGTGTTGTGAATTGTTCCAAAACTGAGTTTGCAATGGAAGTCAAAATGTGGAGAAGCCGAGTCGATGGTCAGAATTATAAAAACGTGTTTGATGCACTTGAGGTGGGTACAATTTTAATGATTACCTACAAAATTTTTATGCTATATTTCCCATTTATCTTATTTTTCCAGATGGTGAATCCAAATGCTTTCGAACATGTAAATAAGATATTGCGCATATCAGCCGTTCTACCAGTTTCGACAGCAACACCAGAACCCACATTTTCTGCCCTCAAAAGGTTAAAATCATATATAAACCAGATATACCACTTTCTCTAATCGAAGTATTAGAAGAGTTTTGAACCCGAACCCCCCGTTCTAAAACGAACGAAACAAGTTCAAAATTAAGAACATTCGTTGAAGGTCTGTTAAGTATGTTTTTTCTTAATTCGTGACCATGGTTGCATTATTGTAGCGGGACAGCGCCATATTCTCCTGGTCCGGGAAGGAATCGAACCCAATCCGGGACCCCTACCTGATCCCGGTCCAGAGTAATGGTTTTGCTGCGTTGGCCGCAAAAGGATCTTTTTAGGACGGTCACACTCTTGTCAGTTTGTCAAGTGTAGAGATATACGCAGCCGATAAACGCCGCCACCGTAGATTTTCGTCGTCTTTCGCACGCCGCCGCCGAATGTCAATGGACTGAGCATATACCCTTAACATCTTTCAACATAAAATCGGTCGAATTTCATTCTAAAATATCTTTATGGTTTACCGAAGACTTGAAATCAATGTTTCGAACACAGGCGTCTGCAAATTTTGGTCTACATTTAAAAAAACTATCCAGAGTTCTTGTAAAATTTAAATTATGTAGGATTATACTATTTTCACCTATGGATTACGCAATAATACCGACTTGGACTGCTTATGATTCCGAGGGCGTCATCCTTGGCCGAATAGTTACTCCCTAACGTTTAAAGGTGTTTTTCTGGTAGTGATCCGCAGCATAGCGCAAAAAAATAATAATTCTTAGAAAGTCTTCGGGGCTACACCTAGAGCTTCTAGGAAAGTGACGTCGACGACGGTATGAGTTCTAAGTGGTAGCACTATAGCTTCTGTGCTGGGATGTGGTGTGAGGGCCAGGAGGCATGGTAGCGACTGGTGGTGGACAGGATGCTACTGTTCGCACATCGGGATTTATATCTCTTAAAACAGCCGAACAACTTTGGCGCGATCAACAGACCAGCATTGGTGGAAATCGTTTAAACTGTGCCACGAGACTCGTGAGTATTAAAAGACCATTAATAGCAACCGTAAGTCGCTTTTGTGCGTGACCAGCAAGCAGCCACGAATGATTTAAAGAAATTTTGCCTACATCGAGTATTAGGAGTACGCCCAGAACATCTCCTTCGGTGAAACTGCGCTTTGCAGGAGACATACACACAAAAGCGTGACCATTTTACGTACTTAAATTATTTTCGGCAGACGCAGCAGTACCGATCCCATAGACCGGGGTTAGGTTCGAAACCTCCTTGGAATAAGTGAACGACAGTCCGATCCGCAAGACTTTGAGGCCAAACTCCGGATCTTTCCGAATTTGCCAAGACGTTGATTTCCTTAAATACAAAAAACGAAACTTTCAATTTTTCTATTTTTTTAAATAGAAAAATCAAGCCTTTTAAAGTAAGAACGCCGTCATCCGGCGTAAACCTCTAATCACGCGTAGGGGATAGTTGCATCGGACGAGATGTTCTGGGCTAGACCCCAAAACCCGACGTCCTCGTAACTTTTATAATTCTTTTGTGGCTCCTTGCTGTTCGCATCTTAGGGCGTCCCGTAGTCTGCGCCTTAGCGCTTCCCACACTACCCTCTAGCAGCCTCGCTGCTCTGCAAGCCACAAAAAGTATCCGCTGCTGCTCGCGCCTCATGACGCCACCAGCTCATATGGCCGCTCTTACTAATAACTAGAATCTCCGTAGTAGAGTCGGTAGCAATGCCGAGCATCAGCCCCTGCCCCCGTCTTCTTCTCTCCCTCTTTTCGACACTAGCATTCGAGTAGGTCAGGCAAACAGACTCTTAGTCCCTACCACCTTTTGCACCGTTTGCCAGCATAGAATATATATGTTTGCGACATCTGTCCAAAGGAGCTTCTGCCTTGGACGGAGCCCCTTTTCTTAGATGTTCTGGTCTCAGCGACGGCAACTCCCAGACGGCTTTCATCGCGCCATGCACCCAGGCCGCAAAACCCAAGTACACCGAGTACCCCAGAGATTACCCAGGGAAGTCCAGTCTCAGGACCGCAACCGATATCGTCAAACGACCCCGCCCGGAACGAGCCGCCGCTGTCCAGGTAAACCGCATCGCCAGCCTATTTCCCCTCTCACCATGGCCCTGGTACGTGCTCCGTAGCCCACCGGTGGTAGGTGGGTTGACGTTATGACGCAGAATATAAAATTAGTAAAATTTTGGACAACGGGCGTGGCGCCGCCCACTTTTAAAAGAAGGTAATTTAAAAGTTTTGCAAGCTGTAATTTGGCAGCTGAGTATGTAATGTTCGGTCACACCCGAACTTAGCCTTCCTTACTTGTTTTCCATGTTTCCGTATATATAAAATCTATTACTAACGAAGCATTATTCTCTACAGCACAACATGCTTACACCAAAAGCAAGTCAGTCGATAATGCATTCCATAGGGCGTACATTAATAATAATAGAGAAAGCCCTGGAACACCAGGATTATGCACATGTGGCCATTGCCGGGGATTTGAACACTGTCTCTAAACGAGCAATCATCCGGCATCAACAAATTGGATTAGCTTCATGCTAAGCTGCAGAATGAGCACGACGCAATATAATACGCGCGAGGCCACAAAATCTGTTAACAAAAGAACGCCGCAGGCTGGGGTATTATCAGGAAAGCTATGGGCGCTGGTCATCAACAAATTGCTTAGGCTGTTCGACAGAGGACCAGTTAGCTCACGGCGAATGCAGATGACGTTTCAGTCATAATAAGCGGTAGATGTCTACCAACAGTCAGCCTGCGCTTGGAGATGTACATGCCTGGGCACCTGGAGTCAGGTTAACCGCCAACTCGAAAAAACCTATCTATTATGATTTACTAGAAGACATAAAGTTCCTAATTATACTAAGCCTGAGGTTGTATGCGCAAGCCTACAAGAAAAATACAGCATAAAATATCTAGCAATTTTACTAGGTATTAAGTTTTTGTGGAAACTTCATGTGGAAGAGAGAGCGAAGAAAGCCTCCGTGGCACTGTATAAATGCAAGATGATCTTACGTGACGGGGGTCTATCTCCTGAACTTTACTATGGAGTCCTTATTTGGCGAACAGCCACACAAGAAGGTACGTCCCGTGTTGAAGCTTCGAAGGATATCTTGGGGCAACAATGGAGCCGGACGGTTAGCGCAAGGAAGCGGAAAAGGCATAATATTCTATGCACGTGTATACCGATGGTTACAAGCTCTTTACTGTGTGGATCCAGAAATGAATAGATCCTACAGGATGCCAGATCACAGCAGTGTTTCCAGCCGGAAATTGTAGCCATGCAGAACACAGCGGAAATTCTGGAGGAAGCGTGCTTAAGCTGCAGTCGTGTCAATGTATATACTGATAGTCAGACGGCGATCAAGGCAATGATCCCACACAGTACTTCATCAAGAAGTCCCTTGAATGCAGAGAAGCACCGGACCATACATCTATAGTGGTTTCCCGGTCATAAAGGGATAGAAGGTAACGAACCCGCCAATGAGTTGGCAGTACTCTAAGAATCGACGGTACACGTTCCAATACGTTTGGGGAGAAATCAAGAGGGGACAGAAGTTGCATATGATACATCAAGTAGGAAAGCGTGGACAGAAGCGCAGGTGCATCCTACGACGTTAGGCTGACAATGTTTCTTATATCTCTAAAGAGAGCAGACTTAGGGCCCACGATGGGCATATTACTGGGCTCTGCCTTCAGGCGTCACATACTTTTAAACAAACTCTGGTAACACCATGGACACATTCAGTCTTTACTGACACTGGACACATTCGGTCTTTACATGAGGTATTTACTGACTGGCCAGCTGAACCTTGCCTAACGTCAATTGCAAATAGCCTAAGGTGGATACGTTCCATTTCTCAGTTATACTATCTTTCCCCCAGAATATTTGCCATCATTGCGATCAAAGTTTGAGCTTAAATGGTCGTCACTTGTTCTGCTACTTGAACCTAAACCTTCGATAAGGTAAAAGACACCTCTTTCATAGAAACGCGAAAAATATAGTTGAAGCTAATATATACGTTGTCAATGTGTGACAATTTTTCTCTCCTGGGTATATCGAGAGAAGGCAGAATTAAGAAAATGTGTGTATTAACGATAAGCAGGTAGTTGTGAGAGTTGTTTGCAGGGAGCAAGGCGCTGTGGGGAGCACCAGCTAAATTTCGCTGTGCGCCTGGGCATAAGCCAGTTGTAATGCAGCCAAATAAATACAGACAAACAATTTTTGTCCGGGAAGCAATCAGGCAACTGTTGCTGATCCTTCAAACACACACACACACGCACACAACATTGGCATACTCGTTCTCTGTCTTCTATTCTGTTTTTAGTTGACCCATTTGTTCGCAAATCAGTTCGCTCGTCCAGGCGCACATAAAACCTACGAATTGCACGAGCCAAATATGTAAATTGAGCAACGGCCATTCAATACGCATTCACACATATTTGCTACATATACATACGATCACTGATTAGTAGATCGAACGGAGACGTGTATACCTGCGTATATGAACAAGAAGCATGTAGACTGCCGTGTAAGGTATTTCATCTCTTTTTTTTCGTATGCGGTAGATATGCCGACAAGGAAAATAACTTCGCAAAGGGCAAGCCTTTCCTAAATTGTATGTGCACTGGTCATCAAATAAGTCGACGACAGTCTAGCAATTTGACCTGAATACAAAGATCAATCGAACGAAGACGGGCAGAAAAACTTACCCTGAAGGACATTGCAGCAGCACACCGATGCAGACATTTAACATAATGCCATCAAAATGAGCTTTTTAAATTTGACGCCCTGCTAATCTTTATGTGAGGCTGGCGTTTTCTGGTTATGGTAGTACATTCATTCAACCACAAACATAGGTCGGAGTTTTTCGATGGGACCGGTTTACCTAGAGAAAATGATGGTGAAATGATAACCGGTTAAGAGCATCCGGTATCAGTATCAGTATTCAGAGCAGAGTCCCCAGCTGCTTAGGGGCCTAGAATATCCGCGCAGGTATGCCTGTCGTAGGAGGCTACTAAAATACCCAATTTATTCAAGGGATTGTGTAGCGCAACCCTTTCAAGGGGATGCCAGCGCAACTTCTAGCTTCTCTTTCACAGCTGTCAAACTCAGATACCCGTGGTGAATCCGTCTTCATTAGCAGCTGAGGCTTTGGCGACCTCCAGTTCCTAATAAAACTAGAGGGTGGGAGGCGTGATAGCCTAGAAGGCTCAATTTGGTCATAGTAAACCGTTCCTGAGATGGTCGGGATTATATCTGAATGGTGCTTGTTACCGGCACGTACCGGATCTATATCGGCCAAAGGATCATCAGCATCGATAACACTACCCAAAACCTTCGAGGGATAAGTAAAGGTGAGTTGTCTAAGGGCGGTCCGCTTCCTTTCGGCAATCGACGAGTTATGGAGGTGTCAAAACCTTCACTGTGAACTTTGCTCAAGGCTTATGTGTACCATGTGAGGGTTAATGGTTTATTGATGCAGGGTTCTAGTTAGTCTTTACGGCCGTAAAGATGCTCTTTAAATAAACTCGGGAGAAAGTTGAACCATTAGCTTACTTACTTACTTAATTGGCGCTTAGCCGTTTAAACGGTTATGGCCGTCCAACAAAGCGCGCCAGAAGCTCCTTTTCTCTGCCAACCGGCGCCAATTGGTCACACCAAGGGAGTTTAAATCGTTTTCCACCTGGTCCTTCCAGCGGAGTGAGCCCTTAGCATTATCTGCGAAATATGACTAATATGACTTGACAATGATTGCTTAACTTGACGGTATGATCTATTATTAGCTTCGTTATAAAGATGACGAGACACAAGATCCAACACGTTGATGGTCACAAGTGAATTCTTGTGAATATCGTGATATTGTCGATTGCGGCAAATCGAAACGTTAACAGCCTACCTCATCCCTGTAATAAAGAGTGAGATCGGTGGGTGGTGTCGTATCAGCGTCTTTACGTTGAAGGAGTAGCGTAGTAGTATTGGCATTCATTGCTTGTAATTAATGCGTCTCATGCATAAGAAGAAAGCTTCTGTGTAATAGTTTTGGGGATTTCGTTTGTGTAGCAAAGACCAACTGACTGGAATTTGTTTTAAAAACGCCTCATGTCAGAAACTCTATTGAAGAAGTTTAAATTCAAAACATTTTAACATTGACTGGGGCGGTTATGAAAACAATTTCGATATAAAGCGTTATTCAACCGAATTTGGAGATAGGACGTTTTTGAAACAAATGCTGAAATAGGGTATTTTAAGCTGTTTAGTTACTCAAACGTGCTGGTCTGGCCTTCACTATTTCCCTTATTTCGTGAGTAGGAAAAAGAGGGTTTACTATGTTTTCCAAATCTACTATGTAAACCAAATCTATTTAAGTACTATTTTGTAGCCGAGGCCTCAAGGGTCCCTGTTCACATCTTTCCGAAGTTCATCTCGTTTCTGCTTTTGGCTGTTAGTAAGTAATAAAAGCCTTCAGGTGCTTTTTCTATTTCTGTATGACTCTGCTTCCACATTAGCTTTAGCGTTTGGCACTTAAACATACTCGCCTTCAGCTTAGACAGTTTCCACCTTGACTCTGCTATTTCTTCTGTCCACCAGTAAACGCACTTTTTGCGCCGTTTATTTAGTAGCATTCGCATAGATTTTTTGCATACCTGTTTGACGCCCAGCTCCAACAAGCTCTGCAGCGCTTAATGCTGCGATATTTCTTAGTGGGTAGTAATTAGCGCTTCAGTGTTAAGTTTTGACATGTTCCAGCTGTGTGTGCTTCTTCTGACCTTTGTGCTTCTTCTGGCCCTACACTTTCATAAAATTCATGCAGTTTATTGCATTTTTCAGCGTTGTATTCATTTTTGGGGAACAAAACACCGAAATTTTCGAAAATTAGTTGGTGTTTTAGGTAATGGTTCTTGATATGAGTTATGAATGCGATTCTATAATAATCTTCGACGGTCTCAGTATCAACGTTGCGTCTATTTAATTGATGTTTACTGATGCGTGTTTTCTTGTGTAGCGCAACTCTATCAAGGGTTGCCAGCGCATTATATAGCTTATCCAACCCAATTGTCAACCTCACCTATCCGTGGCGAATCCTGTTTCATTAACAGCCGAGCTCTGGCGACCCCGAACTCCTGATGGATTAAGGGGTTGGGAGGGCGGTGTGGCCTAGAAGGTGTCATGTGGCCATAAAAAATCGTTTCCCGAGATGGTCGGGCTGGTGTCTTTATTGTGCTTGTTACCGGAACGTACCGGATGTGCATCGGCAAAGGACCATCAACATCGATAACACTCCCCAAGGCCTTCGGGGAGTGTCCTTATCGCTGCAACAACAACAACAACGTTTGGAATTGCACGCTAGAAATAACAACTTGAAACTGAGAAGCTTGTGCTGAAAGTTTTGTCGTTTTTCCCTTCAACTATCTCTTTCAAAGGCTTCGAATATTGCTGGCTCAATGTAAATGCATACCGCTTTAAATGACATTGGCCCATCTTGTTGGGCAGACGCTTTGCAATTTTTTTCTTCGAGATTCTTTTTGTATAATCGAATTTTTTTCTGGAGAACGTGTTGGCTTTTTGGCCATCCGTAAAAATCAAAATAAATGCACTCTGCCTGCATTATGTTACAATCAAATATACGACATAAAATAATGAAGTAAAAACCCCCCGGAAGTACAATCCTAGATCCGCCACTGTGGTTGGCTCATCTCTACAGCAACAACATACCTTTGCTTAGATTGTCATTGTATCTTCAAAGTTTCAATAGGAGGTATTAAAATGCTAATTAATGGTGCGTTTCAAATCAGCCCAAAACTAACTATAGCAGTTTTATCCATTATGCTTTATTTTTTCGGGGCCCCACCAAACGTCTGCGCCTGTCATTCTTTTCTTAAGAGGCAAACACTAACTGGGTCCACAGTTTTTACTTAATTTAAAATTCAAATAAGAACTTTAACCAACACATTTAAAGTAAACTGCCCAGGCAAACCAAGCAAATCGCAATTCTTTCGTATACTAATTAATAACTGTAAATAAGAGGAAAAACTAGATGTTATCTAAAGAAGAATGAGCATTTGACGCAACGGTGCAGTGATCCGGCCTGACACAGCCAGGTGAACTAAAACATGTGTTTATATACACAAACAAACAAATAAGACCACCTGAAGGTGCACTTCCTACCTCAAATGTCGATAGCAACAATTGTAAAAACATACGGAAAACTGGTACAAGTAGACGCACAGGTAAATGTCAAGAAAATTGCTGAGTAGTCTGAACTAAATGAAAATAATTATTTGAGTTTTGTTTACCTTTTTCATTAGACTCGGAATAGGTCATGCGTGAATTTATCAGTCCAACGATTTA
The DNA here is from genome assembly GCA_029619165.1 of Eurosta solidaginis. NCBI lineage: Eukaryota > Metazoa > Arthropoda > Insecta > Diptera > Tephritidae > Eurosta > Eurosta solidaginis. Next base: position 20,704 of record JARSSU010014823.1, on the reverse strand, counting down.
TAAAAAACATCACCGTTTTCTTTTTAAACTACAGCAATAATGATTACAAACGTTGATGGAGCTTAGGGTGACAGCTTCTATTAAGTACCGCCTACCACTCACCAAGTCATTCAACTAGTCAACTAGTCGCCTCACTTGGTGCTTGCTGGCGTTGGTTCAGAAAAACCTTTTCTAAATCAATTGAGTTCTTCTCATATTCTCGTGTTTTCTTTTTTCACAGTTCCCTTAAAACTTACCCTAATTTGTATACACTACTATGATTGAATGAACAGACGCGGTCATAAAAATATTAGCAGTTGATGACGACTCACAAGAAAAAGAAAACCAATTAGAGATACATAGCCTATAGGGTAGACTTCACCCACGGATTCTATCGCCTTTTTGTAGATAGATGCGGACATCTTGTCTCCGCATGCCACAACCTTGATGGTGCCCTGGAACCACCCGGCGTCCGTGCATACCGATGGCGGCCCAAGATTGCGCATAAGCACGTCCAGGGCAATGTTTGAAAGCTCGCTCTTCACCCATTTCCATTTGTATTTCTTGACTGGGCCGTCTTCCTGATTGTCGTCAAGGACCCCTAACAGGATTTTTTCCTTGACCACTTCTGCAAAAGAGAGCCCATGCACCTTCGGCCTCTTTGATTTGGCAGGCACTACTTCCGCCGACCTTGTCCTTTTGGTTGCCGCTTGTAGCTCCCTCCCTTCTGCAAGACGAAAGTCTGGTATCACGTCTTTCGCCCACTTGATGTCTTCTAGCATTTCTCCCACGTTATCGCTTTCCGCTCTATTCACGAGGTCTGACATTCATGCGGATCTTGCTAGAATCCTTGCAGCCGCTCTCCTGTGTTTGTATCCAACTTCACTGGAGTGTGGCCGCTCATTTGGCTTTGTGAAGGCGGTGGTTTTCGGGAGCGGACCATGCGGGGCCTGCGCACCAGCTTCAACTGAGGCTGCATTCTGCACACCTACTGTGTCTCTGCTCGTGCCAAGAGTATCCCGGAGAATACCCCTTTGCCACAAGTTTAGTTGAGGAGAGTGTTCTGACCCGGAATTGCCACTGGTCCTGAACCATCCCCTTTTTTAACCATAATTTGCGTCTTACTCCCTTTAGATATTCCCTACGAATTTGCAGACGGGACCTACACGTTTTATGCCGATTCCAAACGGAAGCTGATGCAAGTAAGATGAATTTTCACTGAAAAGCTTTTCACAAGAGGAATACGCTTGGAGCTCAGGACCTTCGGTGTGGTATGCGAAGCACGCTCCCACCACAATAAGTGGTTTGAGATTTTGGCTGGAGTATTATAAGGAATACGCCATACCCCATCCTTACAGAATTAAGGCCTGATGCTTTAAGCCTTTTGGAAAAAAGAAATAAGTCTTATATAGGGTTCAAATTTTTTGCTGGGCTTTCTTTAGCGCTACCATCAGGGTTGCCGTTTGGATACATTTGGGACACCGGTGTCCCATATGGGTTAAAAATACCGTCACATTGTACAGGTATCACTTAACTTATGTAAACTTAATACCACAATTCAACTGTACAAATAAGGAAACGAGCAATTAAGTACAATTAAAGTATTCGTTGAATAAGAATAACAAAATAATTTACCAAATACGCACTAATTTCATTTCTCTAGAATAAACATAATAACCTTGAATTTGTTATTTTGGTAGATCAAAAGCTGGTTTAGAATTTGTATTACGTTTAAAGCATTAACCATAAAAAATAAATAATTAGTGCTTTGCGCGATTTATGCCCGAGAAGATTTAGGCCGAACTTCTCGTCAAATTTACGTGTTACTCCCTTTCGATATTCCCTACGAATTTGCAGACGGGACCTACACGTTTTATGCCGATTCCAAACGGAAGCTGATGCAAGTAAGATGCATTTTCACTGAAAAGCTTTTCATAGTAGAAATACGCTTGGAGTGTATGCCAAATAACTGCCTCGGGGCGACCGCGCTTGGACATATTTTTTTCAAATTGAAAAACTTTTTAATGTTTCTTTGGCCGGCAACTTGAACTCAAAACCTTCGGTGTGGTATGCGAAGCACGCTCTCCCACCACACCACGGCTGCCACTTTTTACCAATAAGTGGTTTGAAATTTTGGCTGGCACACGGTAAAAAATGTGAGCCCAAATCTGAAACATTTTGGAGATATGATCAAACCAAATTTTGTTTAAATATAGATTATAACGGTCTTCCTGAAAATGAGGGCAACTGCAGAAGTCTACACTTAAAGTTATAAAAAAAAATTGTGGCGGTTCTCTGAAATCCTTTAAGTCAGTAACTAGTGATGCACATTTCTGATTCGAAACAAGACCTATATTGCCAAATAAGAAGTTCGGTATTAGCAAGATTTTACCCAGTTGTAAAATCGACAACTTGGGCTCTTATTTTTCATATTTAATTTGAGAAATATGTTAGCTACAAAAAAACTGCTTTAATTAACTTCGACTATGAGTATGATTTCCTTCTTTCCCACTGGCTCGGAGGTATAGATAAATGCTCTAATATCGTACGAGGAGCAGCATTTAGAATTTCTCTTCGGTTCGGAACCAACGAAATAGTACCAAGCGAACCAGTAAGCTGTCATTTTAACACTAGTTTGGAACTACCGAAATAGTTCCAACCAACCAACCAAAGTGGAAATATGCACATATCTAGTTCGGAACTATAGAAAAGTTAATGCAACTAAAACAAACTAGGATATCGCCATGTTAGATTCGACAGTTGGAAGCATGTAAAAGATATAGAGGGCGAACTAGTAGAGGTTCCGAATGTACTAGAAATGCACCAGGCTTGAACTAGAGACTTTTCCTACTGCGTCGCTCTACCTACTGTATAAGAAATCATTTCATAACACCTTTTATGTATAACACAATTTTTTGAAAAAGATTCGATAACTTGCAGTACTTTTCACAAATAAAATTTGTTATTTTTGAATTTTCAGCACCAAATTTGAGCTCTTAGTATAAGTTTTAAAATCAGACGTTTCAATTCCTGTTTCTATATTTAGATTTTTGAAACCTTTTGCTTTTGTTTCAAACCCAGAAGTAACTACAAGTTTATGTTTTTGGATTTTTTCAAACTTTTTCGGTTTTGTTTTAAAACCATTTTAATATTTTAAACTTATTGTTTAAACAAGTTTTAAATTGAAATCGAATAAAATTAAAAAAAGACAATAGTAAATTGAGAGGTTTCCAATTTAGTAGCGAAATGTTTCAAAAAGTGTTTAAACCGATTAATGGCTACAAATTTAGGCTCAAATTTCTAACTGTGCACTTGCACTCGAAAATTTGATCAAGCTTCACAACTGTGTATAAATAGCACCCGCAAAACTTTTCTTGCTTTAGTTACCTTAAACTTCTTTAAACTAACAAGCAGCGTCAAAAGTGTGGAAAAAAATGAATTTATACAATCATCTCGTGATCCTGGTTGTCCTGTTTAGCTTTCTATTCACCCGTATAAATTCGCAACCTGGCGATGACGATCAGCGTTATTTGGTAGCATTAATTAAAAATGACCAATGTTATTGCGCTGGTTCATTAGTCTCTTGGCATATAGTGATCACAGCTGCGAAATGCCTGAAGAAAAAAATAGATTTAATCAACGTTGTACCTAATTCAGTAAATTTCCGCGGAGAATGTCGCAAAGTGAAGGATGTATTTTATCAAAATGAATGCAGAAAAGGCGACATGGATATAGCTGGATTTGAACTGTCTAAAGCCTTTACTAACGAGGATGGAGTGGTGCCAATACCACTTTGCAAAAATCAACTTCCGGTGGGCAAAGAGATGCGAATTAGTCAATGGACTGGATTAAGAAATCACCGATTTTGTATTACACATGACGTAACTATAGTAGAAACACAGATATGTGCGAATTACCCCCAAGAAAGAAATATGTATTGTGTTAAAGGTGACGCTGGTATGATTGTTGGATATCCTGGAGCACCGGGCGTCGCTAATAAAGAACTTTGTGCGGTGGTAATAGATACCGATGTTGGGAAACTCCCAATTTACGAAACTTTATGCAAATGTAGCTGATTCAGAAATTCGGGGTTTCATAAAAGGATTGATTCCTAATAATTAATCTGGAAGGTGTTTTTGTGTATAACTGCCGAGTGAATTATTACTCTATCTTTGCTGAACGCTTCATTTTAGATTTATTTCATAAAAGCCTCACCTCACGTCAAAATATATTGAATTTAAACTAATATAGGGCGTTTTGGAATAAAATACTGAAGAGACGTTCCACGAGAAAGTGAAAATTTATCTTGTAAAACTGGGTATAGTATGTATACAATAAAATTAAATTTAAACTTTAAACAATTTTCTAATTCCTTTATTCTTTTTAAAATAAAGTGCTGTGTTAACTTTTTCAAAAAGTTGAAATAAAATGTTCTATCATACAATTGTGATTAAAAATTATTTTATATCAGAGAAGTCTACAGTTGCACTAAAAAATAAAATAAGAAGAAGGCCGTGACTGTTTTCGGCTGTTCCGAACACTTCATACCTTCTTTGAATGTAGCCGAGCAATAATCTTATTCTATTCGTAATATCCGAGTAATCGGCTACATAAAATACTTTATATATGGAGAACATACATGTATACAAACCTGAGCGACATTTTCGATAAATATAAAATAAAAATAGATCGGCACTTTTTAAGCGGAAACAAAGTTTAACGGTTTTTTGTGTTATGCATGAGAAAGCTGTGACCATGAATCACTTATCTGAAAAACGTGATAAATTGCAACATGCTCCATTTTATGTCACAGTTACTATATATTACTCTTATGAAGGTTTTACTCTCGGCATTAGGGCTTAATCCTTTTGTTTCGAATCAACACATCATGTTCATCCCATAAACGAACCTAGCCTATCCATTATAAACACTTCTCTTTTAAATAATTTTGAAAGTGCCTGGCTTCATTCCAATGCTGATAAAGTGATCGGCGTAAACCTCTAATCACGATAAAAGGATGGTTGCATTGGACGAGATGTTCTGGGCTAGACCCCAAAACCCGACGTTCTCGTAACTTTTATAAATCTTTTGAGGCTCCTTGCTGTTCGCACCCAAGGGCGTCCCGTAGTCTGCGTCTTAGCGCCTACCCCACTACCCTTTAGCAGCCTCGCTGCTCAGCAAGCCACAACAAGTACCCGCTGCTGCTCGCGCCCCATGACGCCACCAGCTCATGCGGCCGCTCATATTCATAACTACAATCTCCGTAGTAGAGTCGGTAGCAATGCCGAGCATCAGCCCCTGTCCCCGTCTTCTTTCCGGCACTAGCATTCGACTAGGTCAGGTAAACTGATTTTTATATCGTTTTATTTTCTGGCTAACGTGTAACGCTTTTTGTACGCCGCGCAAGGGTTGTTGTTCTATTCTAAAAAACAGGAAACGCCTTTACGGGGTATTTCGTTCTTTTGTGAAAATTGCTGCCTGCTCGCAACGCAAAAGCGTTACACTTTTACCCTGTATAAAATGGCGGTGTAGCAGTGCATCTCTGTGAACCCTAAATTCGGTCTTAAGTTCACATATACCCTGTTAATATGAGTGAATATGGTGAGTTGAAATGTTCTTTGTATGTACTATAAATGTTGACAATTTTCTGGGGTAGGAGTAACTCTATTAAGGCTTTACCATTTAATTAGGCAACAATTATTTCAGAAAAGAAAACGCTATTAGTCCCTACCACCGTTTGCCAGCACAGAATATACATATATGTTTGCGACATCTGCCCAATGCAGCTCATGCCTTGGATGGAACCACTTTCCTAAATGTGCTGGTCTCAGCGACGGCAACCCACGGCGGGGTTCATCGCGCCATGCTGCCAGGCCGAAAACCCAAGTACACCGAGTACCCTAATGATTACCCAGGGACGTCCAGTCCCCAGGACCACAACATCACTTACCCCCAGAGTGACGACATCTCTCTCGCTTTTATCACCCACTACTGAGTGCAATATAATATATTTGATCCGACAACGGCCTCAGGGGTAGTGTTCTGGAACACCAAAGCATATCTGTCCGGCCAGGCGATGTAAATATAGAAATCATGAATATCTGCATCCCTCCTGTCACCTGTTGCCCCAGTGGATACTGCCCTCACATCAGCTCCCTACTCACTGGCGATAATCGTATTATCTTAGGATTTCAATACCCACCACGATCTATGGCATTCTAACCTACAGGCGGACTGCATGGGGTGGGATGTTGGCGGATCAAGTTCAATCAAAGTTTGGAAACTACAAATTTTTAGTTAGAATTTCTAAAAAAATTATAAATATGAAATTTTATGACACATTAAATTTTAGAATGCTATCTAGTTGGAAGTACTCAAAAATTTCTCGCTATTTTCAGAGAAGGTATTGAGGCCGCCGTGGTGTAGTGATACCGTACTTCGCCTATCACACCGAATATCCTGGCTTCAGGCCGCGGGCAAAGCAACATCAAATTTTAGAAACACGTTTTTTCAATTAGAATAAAGTTTTCCTTAGCGGGGTCGCCCCGGCAATGATTTGGAAAGCACTCGAATGTATTTCAGCGTAAACATGGAACCTACATCCGCCAATTTGTAGGAAAAATTAAAAAGGCGCACGGCTCAAGTAGAAGAGAAGCTCGGCCTAAAATCTCTTCGAAGATTAAAGCGCCTTTAACTTATCAATATATGTACATATATCATGTGTGCTAAGTTATTGTCAAAGAAAATATTTATTTATTTAAAAAATTTTAAAGAATTTTGCTAAAAAAATGCAAAAACCACGAAAAAATGGTAAGTTGTGTTGAGTAGATCAGCGATTGCATAAATTTAGATTCTTATATGCTTTTTTACTGAGAGCTCTTCTTATGGATGTAGTTGAATACGACATACAATTCATTGCTGTGTTCAAAAGGGCCGTGTTAAGAAATGATGCATAAGACAATAAGAGACCTTGTGAATTTCTTTATTATTAATTTAAGAATGTTCTTCATACTTTATTTAAAACTCAGGCGAATTGACTCAAAAACTATCAATCTATAAATTATGCATACATTTTTTTCAATTTTGGATACAAAAAAATTTAGCAAGTGGCAACGCTGGGTGCTATCATCTCACGCTTGTACTTTGTACTCAATTCCTTACCTGTACTAATCAGTAAGCCTTCGCCAAGCCATGGCTTGAAGAATTTATATCCGATGATTGTCAATATAAACATGGCTGCTAAATAATATTTCGACATCACGTGGATCATAAATGAAAACAACCAATTGTGGACCAATCCACATTTTGCAATATTCTCGAACTCAGCACTCTTCCTGATGACAGTCTTAAAAACCGCTATTAGTTTATGTATTTTAATGAATGTGTGTATGAATGCCATTTCTTAATTTATAATATTTACTAGAAGACCACGTTGTTCTGCCCTCAATTTGGCCTATCTGCATACATTTTAATGAGCTTTTTCCGTCTAACTCTGCCCTCCCGCCCTCTTCACCTTTTCCTAATCCTTTTATTCACTCCCCCCTCCGTCTTTTTCGCTCATCTATCTCCATCTTCGTCTCATTCTATCTCTTTCTCAGTCTCCTTCTCCTTCTCTCTTTTCTTTTCTCTCAAGTACTTCTCATCCTTCTTCATCCCTTATTGCCAGTTCCAGAGGGTGGTATGTATTTTGTTCCAGCCCCAGTCCGTCTCTGGTATACTTTCCGGAAAAAAGGATCGTGAATACTAATATAGGCAAATTTATATACCAAATTTCAGGCAAATCGAATAGGACGTATATAAATAGGTATGTTTGAACAAAATCGACCGACGCATCTCTTCAAACACCGGCGAACAACTAACATACATTTTAGCCTTTCTTTTAATATATATAAATTTTTATTTTTCACACTTCACTATAATATTAAAACGAAATGCAGACATTCGTTGCTTTTGAAATTCGGCTTAAAAATTGCACATGGAACAACTAAAGACTCTCCTGAATTAAAAAAAAATGCCTTAGTACCTCAAATCGCGGGCCCCTCAGAAACCCGCCCCCCCCCCTCTCGCTGGTCATGGTGATGTGCATATACATATATATGTATGTAAAGTTAAATAAGCACGTGCACAAACATATCCATTCCAACTGAAAAGAGGTGCACCACTGCGTATACGTAACATTTTACTATTACGTATAAACAAATAAAAGATTGCAATAAAACAATATTGCGACTATAAACTGAGATATAACATATCCTATCTCTCAAGTTAGATCAAACTACACGCGGGGTGCAAAAAAAATTCAAAATCGGTTCAGTAGTTAGGATTCCATCGCGCCCAAAAAGTTTGTGACACGTGTTTTTTATATATTATAGATCGCTTAAAAAATAGTGATTAACTGAGTTCTTAGATATACAACTTTCTTCAATTCCCCAAAGTATTACTAAATTAAAATTTAAAATTAGGAGTTATTCCCTGCTAAAGAGGCAATTGTTCTTTGAGTAGTTATTAAGCTTCTAAAAAAGAGCACGTTGCAAAAAACCTGTTCACAAAGAACTGCCAAAAACAAAAGCGTAGCTTCAGAACGAGAAATATAAAAAAGTATGTACTGTGCGAAAGTATAAGTTTTTGCAGCAGAAGGCAATTGGGTAAAATTTGTACTACAACAAGCGTGGCTTTGGTCGAATCTAATACCACTGTCATCATTTGGGAATTCCACTGCCCGAAGCATCTCCGCTCCCTGCCGGAATCGTCCCTCTAGTAGGAGATTTGGGGGTACTGTGGATTTCATCTAGCACAGTGGTTTTCTTATGTGGGGAGCAGTTCACTTTGGTGAAGTTGACAATAAAGCATACTTACTAAGTTATGCAGTCTCTTCTCCACTAAAGTTGGCAATAAAGCATTCTCTTGGAGTAATGCGATCCCTTCAGCCTCCGAAGTAAACAATAAAGTATCTCTCGGAGTAATGCGGCATTCTTCATTGAAAGTTGGTAATAAAGTTTTCCTTTGGTTCGCCCCAAGGGGTAAAGCAGCCTCATACTTATTCTAACCTAAGTATACATTTTTCATTGATTCTTCTGTGGAAGGTCGAAGAAAGTGAAAACATCCTAAGTTGAATGTAAATGGTACACAAGTAGATGCTTTTCGTTTGTCGATAACAATTGATAACTGTAAGATAGGGTTTGTGCTCATTGTTCTTTTTCAAATGTTTTGAAACTACGCTAGGTTATGCTGAACGGTTTGCATCGGAACTAATGTTAATGTGATTGTAGCTTTGGATTGGCTTAATAGCGGTCAGTTCTACAGCGAAGGCGTTGTAATCAAATCCCTTAATTGTGGATCAGATATCATGTGCCGCTAAAGGTTGTTCAATTCCTTTAATACTTGTATTAAAATTGTTTTATGTATCTGATGAGCTAAAGCCCTTAAGAACATGATGCAGATAAATATTTATGCTAAGAAGAGAATAAAATGGAACTCAAATTGCCAACCGGATCCCTTATCCTTAAATAGGTAAGGAGTTTTGATAGACTCTGTATATTACCATGCTAAGACGTTGTGATTGTACACCGATGACAATCAATTGGTACGAATAATTACGGCTAGGGAGTATTTTAGCAGGGAACATGGACCTGATAATTGCGGCATGATAGCGATCCCATAAGAGCCGCCTTGCGTTTGACACCGCTGAGTGGACTTGCCAACCATACGGCAGTACTCACGATTAAAAGCATGCTACTAATTGCCGGAAGCAGGTAGGCTTTGAAGACTTTACAAGTATTCACGAAGAGCTGTCGTCTGCTTTCTACTCTGTTGGCGCGTTGCATGTAAATTTCCAAATATTTATTAAAATAGTTATTCATATCTCACCTGATGCGAAGATATGCCACCTCAAATAGCGCAAGATGTGCGAAAATGGACTCATAGGTAGTCACAGGAACGTGCCGCAAATTTTGAGTGCTCATGCAGCACCGATGCCGCGCGATATTTTATTTGCCTAGTCTAGCATACACTAACTGTATAGCGCTATAACTCTTTTGAAACATATAACGCAAAGAGAGCCGTTAGCCGTTATATACTCGCGTTTTGTAAACGCCTATTACATCATGCGTCGCTAAAGTATGCCGTACAGCATCTTTTGCAGATTGTCCGACTCTTTGCTTTCATCTGTGTGGTCGTGGCCGGCGCAAAGCAGGAGCATGGAATGCCATGAAAAACCAAAAAAGAACTCATAAAGATCCTAACATTTAAGACTAGAACCGGAATATATACTGCCCTAAGTTGGCGTAATAAGCCATCAACTCGACTGATGTCTGTAAATGTTTGGCCGCACTTCTTTGATGACTGAGTGCGTGATTCTCATTACTGCACTCCCATTTCATTTTTGATGGCCTCAGCCTGATTGCTTTCAATGTACCTAAACTAAATTGTAGAAAGTATGTATAGTGTAGGTTCTTAAATTTCTCAGTGAATAGTACCAAGCGTATGTGAATTTGGACGAGCGTTATTGATTGCAAGCAACGAAAATGGAGATCTTTCCCTTGATTTTTATGCTAGTACTCCATCCATCAGGGTCCTTTAACGAGCGCGTGAGATATGCATTCTTCCTCTGAAACTTCACAGCTATCTTATTAATTTGCTGTCCAAGTTTGCTCATGCGCTATGCATAGCAATCGACAACAATTCTTGAAGTTTTCGCTTATAGTATTTGCAGATACATGTGAATTTTTCAGGTTTATTCGTGAAAAGTTATTGCACCTTCAATAACGATTTTTTAGCTTCACGAATCCAGTAACGCAAAATCTATCAGAATCAGAATGTTAACGCACATTTAAGCTGTATGCTTAGAAAGTAAAGAGCGGCTAAATTGAAAACTATATATTCGACTATTTTCTTCAACCTAGAAGATATCTGAAATTTATACGCGCCGTATATGCGTATGAAACAAATTTGCAAGATAGGACATTTTGAAATAGCGCTACTAAGACGCTTTCTGAAAATATTATGAAAATGCTGCTCAGCTTCTTAAAGATATTACTTTACGTGTGAGATTCAAAATCCTATCATAATTTGAATGAGTCGGATACATACATATGAAAAACAATGAAAATTTTAAATAAAGCGCTTTTAACGCTGGGCTTAAGCGCGTTTTGAAATATAACCGTATAGACTTAGTTCGGTTTTGACAAGAAAATTTATACTAGACTTCAAGCAATTTGAAGAGCGTAGTATAATTATTAATCTGTCTTCTCATCATTTTGTTTTATTCGATGGCTATTTTCATCATTTTTCTTTAACACACTATCAACGTTCAGACCATTGTGGATAAGATAGTGTGATATAACTCCGCGCATATGACGTCAAAATTAACAAATATCACCGGATCACCTGCATTTTTAAAGTCACTATCGTGGCGTCAACCTGTATCATTCTACACCCGACGCGCAAGATAGCTGCGCCCCCCCCTCCCCCCCCCTTTTTTCTTTATTTCCCCCCCCCCCTTTTTTTGTCGCCGACCATATTGAACATCCTGCTCCGGCAGTTGATAGATTAGATATCACACTTGTTTTGTCTACAGCGTCAGCTATATGTGCGGAACTATAGCAACTGTGGCAGCCAGGTGAGAGTCTGATTTGTACATTTTTTATAGTGACTAACGCAATTCTGCTGGTTCCTGATTATTTTCCGCACCTTCTGATAACGGTCGAATCGCTGAACTGTCGAATAAATAACTCCACTAGTCACTGCATACGCCAAATGTACATTATTAGACTTCTGCTTGGGATACTATCAGAGATTACACTAACATACTTCACAACTAATACGTGTTTCAAATCACTGATTCACTGAATGTTTTCGCAGCATTGCTCCGACTGCTTTTATACATCTCGGTTTTCTCGTTCGACCCCATTGTCTCCTAAGGTCTATTATTTCGCGAACAGTGTATCTCATGCTGATAACCAGCTATATACATGATATATTTGCCTATTATGTGCTTTTCTACTAGCCATCTGCGTGTGTATGTGACTGAGATCCAACTACTGCACTTAGCTGATGGTTACATATGTGTATGTGAGATATCTCTTCACTTCAATGCGAGCTACTCGCCGATTATGCCTGTGTGGAATATTCTTCGTTGCCTTGCTACATATGCTAAGACTGTCGCGCTGCTTGCTATGTATTGTTGTTACTAACAGCATAGTGATGTCAACATTCGCCACACATATGATTGGAACATCAACTTACCGGCGCATGTACGATCTTTGACATTAGTCCATCGATTTACAAACAACAAAGTACATAGCGAACTATTATATTTATGCCTTTGTGGCAGTATGTCACCGTGCTAGCCACCTGTAGATAGTTCCGCATGGTCAGCTCTAAAAATTCGTAGTTCTTTCACAAATCAATAACAGAGCTGCACTACGATTGCTCTGAAATAGGACTTAAGTAATTTGCATATGTACACAGGGACCTGTAGGACTAATTAAGCTCTCTGAAAAAAATGCTAACTAGAATGCATTATTTTAGTACTATCATTTCACTCGTCGATATTTATTATATTCAATCATATAGAGATTGTCTGGTCAGTATATGGACCGCAATAGCAGCTCGAAAATGATCATATGTGTACTTAGCAGTTTCTAGATATGTCTCGACTCATACGATGCTTATAAGCGTATTCACTTAGCAGCCACAATTTGCCTGAGGAAGTCATTACTTGAGAGTCTATTTGGACACGTCCCAGACTTAATCGAGGATATCTCTAGACCGACACCATTTATCGAAGCTCTCATTATTCGAGTCATATTTAAAAAGTTGTGCTGTCAGCATCCGAGTACGGATTATTCCGAAAGAAGTAGCAAAGTTTTAACTTACCTATTTTCGAAGTGTATTTAGTCGGATCATAGGGTAAAGCCCTATAGTAGCAGAGTGCTTGCCAATTCTGGTTTTTCTGTAGCTTTTCACCAAAGAAGCTTTTCATAGTTTTCGTTGTGTTGCGAATTGGAGCACAAGAGCACGATAAAAGCCCGAAAGACATATCGTTTTTAAAATCCGCTTCAAATTCCACAATGATTATAGGAGTCGAGCTAATAAATAATAATAAATGTCCATACTAGCTGCAGACTGTACCGCTGTGGAACAATATGCCATAAAGCGTGCAACTTCACTGGCACTATACTGATGACATATGATATTATCGACCTAAACACCCGCGCCGTAGATATCTGCCACTTACTCCAACCTGGAAAAAGAAGCGCGTAACGATGGGAAGTACGCCTGCTGCATCGAGCAAAGAGTCAGCCCATATGCGCCTGGCAACCACGCACTGAATTGCGCAGCCATAATTTCGAAAGTAGCCTAAAGCACTTCGTTTATTGAGAACAGCATCAACACTCAAGCAACAACATCAGCTCTGACATCCAGCGAAGAATCACTCTTGGCATAAATCGGCTACTTTGGACTAGTTGCAGCATCGAAAACGTAACATCCTACTATCTAGAAACGAAATCATCACTATACAGCTCACTTAAAGATCGATAACCTCGGCCTGCTAGATATGATGCAACAGAAGCATGGACCATGACAACATCAGGTGCAGCCGCTCTCGTGAGTGTCTCGTGTTTTTGCTCTTTGAGAGAAAATTCTCTCGAAAGATTTATAGACCTCTACGCGTTCGAGCGATGACGAGTACGAGAAGATTTCACGATGAGCATGTACGCAGCCTACTACGCCTGACATCAACATAGTCAGCGAATAAAACGCAGCGTTGCGACTGGCTAGGCCAGCACTTATCGCGAATGAAAGATGACGCTCAGGAACCGCCTATGTTAGAAGCAGAGGTCGAGGGGCGGACCCCCACTCCGCCTAGAAAGACCATAGTTTTTCAAACGATTAAACTCCCTCCGCGCCAATAGCCGCAGGTTGAGCGGAGAAAGGAAGCGACCAAAAAACACAAATATGGAGGAAATACAAGAACCCCCCCCCCCCCCCGTAACCCGAATGCGCCCCCCGCTTCTTGTTGCGACGGCAATAACCGTTTAAAGCGTTAAGCGCCAATTAAGTAAGTAAGTAAATAATCAATGTAGAATTTATATATATGCAAGACTTGCAACGTAAGTTTTTCCAAAAAATGCTCTAAAAAAGTTGCTGTTCTGATGATAAAAACGTGAAGGACGCAAAGCGACATAAATTGTCTAAGAAAGTATCCATTTAGTGCCTAAAATTAGCAGAAATCATTGAGTTCCCTGACATCAATCGATAAAATTAGCGTAATCATTAACATCATTCTGGAATCATCCGTCAACAGGTTAGTACGGCCTTAGGCTATCACCCACATCAGACATGCCCTGTAGAAAAAGGCGGCCTAAAGTACGAATATGACGAAGGGTTGTGTAGCGCAACCCTTCAAAGGGCGGTTGCCGAGGCAATGTATAGCGTCACCAACCAATTGCTAACGCCACCTTATCCGCCTAGTAATTGCTATTCCTTAGCTAGCCTATAGCCTCTTGCGACTCCAAGCTCTCACGAAATAGCGAGGGTGAGAGCAGGATGGACTAGAAGGTTCAATGCTGGTCATATTAATCGTCCCCGAAATAGGTTCGCGCCTGTAACTTAATGTTGGAACATATCCGGATCTAAAATGTAGGTGCCAGCCACTGAAATTTCTTGGTCGGAGCGTCTTAATCTATTCACTATCCTAGCCAGCGGAGCCTTTGAGCTTTTTATCGCCTGCACCATCGTCAAAGTGCGTACAATCTCATAGAGCCTCATCATTATCATCCTCCTTCGTGATACCCACCGTTGAGTTCACTTTGCAATGGCATACTCGGTAAGTAAGTAGCAAGAATTATTCTTCCTTTGATTTCTAAGCTGACATTGTTTTTGCTGTAATTGCTCGGCACCCCCAAATAGACGAAAGCCTCACAATCAATAGAGCACGTGAGCTGCAGGCGATTCTTTGGAGTGCTGACAGCCAGTATATTTGTCTTGTCCTCATTTTCCGCATATACCCACATTTAGCTCTTAAATCTAATCCCGAGAAGGCCAGAGCTCAGAGCGTTTAGTTCAGGCAATTATATGAATATCTACTATAATCTAAGAACTGTAAATGGTAGTGCGCTGGCGTTCGGCTCATATGCCATTTTATTTCTTGTTCTTAGAGTTTCAATTCGGTAACGACATCAAAATATGCGATTTGATACCAAAAATGATGTAGCAAATTTTCAGGCTGATTAGCGATGGCCCGCGCCCAACCAGTGCCCATAATGAAGTCAAAGGTCATACATTTTGAAAAACACCTAACATACATTTTTTCAGTAAATTTTGTTATTTAAATTCAGCATACACGCATCATGTAGTATTATGTATGATTATATTTTAATATTTTTATTTAATGTATTATATTTTTATCATTATATTCAAAATTTCTATTATTAATTATGTTTTTTGTATTTCTGTTATTTTCTATTAATTTACTTTATATATTTTTTATTATTAATCTTTTTGTTGATTTCATCATATTTTTTATTTTATTTATTTTTTTTTTCTTTTATTTTTTAATTAAATAATAATATATTTTATTTTTTTTATTAATATTTATTTTATTAATTTTTTTTTTTATATTAGATTAATAAATTTTTTTTTATATTTTTATCATATTCTTTTATTTTATTAATCATATTTATTTAAATTATTATTCTATGATTATTATATATCAAATTTTTTATTGTAAACTTTTTATTATTTATTTTTTTAATTATTTAATTTATTAATATTATTATTTTTATTATTAATTAATTTAATTTTTATATTTTTATAATTTTTAATTTTTAAATAAAATAATTATATAATTATTTTTTTATTTATTTTTATTTTTTTTTTTAACATTGTATTATGTAATTATATATTTTAATAATTTTTTAATTTTATTTGTTTTCATTGTTTATGTATTTATATTATAATTAAGAATTTATTACTTTAAATCAAGGAAGATGGTGTATTCAATAATTTCTTTTGCAATAGGCGACGAATTTTTACACTGTTCACGCCAAAACTTGTACAATTCAGAACAAGATCCTTATATTGAACTACTTATTTGTCAAACTATTTCTAACGGCACGGATTGGATGGTGCGATACAATAATTTAGATTAAATTCAACACAAATGCTGTGTGGTGTCTTATGCAAAAACACACTGCCACATACTTTATCTACAAACTAAATGCTAAATCTCTTAATCGCGTGTCAAGAGAGTGAAGACTTGGGTGTAATTTTGACTCCAAGACCTCTCTTTCTAGTCACATTGACTTCAGTGTAACAAAATTTGCTGCAAGGTGAGTTTCAGTAGACCTAACATCAGTGACTTTAAGGACCCTATGACGTTGAGGCACTATATATCTCGTGGCTAGAAGTGGCCTTGATATAGCTCAATAATATGGAATCTTTCTATGAATCTAAATCCTATAAAATTTAGAAAGTTCAAAACATTTTACACAAATGCTTTACGTCGGCTTCACTGGCAAGACGGACCTCCCATCATATACCAGCTGGCACAAATTGCTTGCCTCAAGATTTGCAGGAACAGAAGACCTACTTTTATCTCATCATGCTTGCCTATAATGTAATAAAATGGCACGAATTGGTTGATTATCTACATTTGTTCATTCCATATATTCCACTGCATTTCGGCATATAGATTATTTATCGAAATAACTACAAAACGACATTATGCTATGAATGAACTAGGACTATACACTAGACAAATCAATCAGTAGTGTATTAATTTTAATAACAGCTTATATAAGTTTAAGCTTGAATTGTTTCTATTTTAACGATCTGTAACAAGTATGGTAGTTATCGACATGTAAGAAGAAGTAGATTATGGTCACGCGCAAAACAATTATTAAACAGACAAAGGTAGTCTAAATTGGGGAATCCAATTCACATGGTTGGTAGGCAAACCTCTCAAGGGGTTCTCAGCGCAATATATAGCTTATCCAACCCAATTGCCAAACATCACTACCCGTGGCGAATTCTGTTTCATTGACAGACGAGCTCTGGCCGACCCAAAGTACCCCATGGAAAATAGGGGGTGGGGAGGACGGAACTAGCCTGAAGGTTTAATGTGGTCATATAAATCATTCCCGAGAAGGTCGGACTAGTACCTTCAATAGTGCTTGTTACCGGAAACCTTACCGGATCTATATGCGGCAAGTGACCCACCCCCCAAAAAGCCTTCGGGGAGTGTCTTTATGCGTTAATACAACAACAACAACAAAGCATGTTACTTTTAGATGAATGAAGTAAATACGGAAAATAAAATGCGCGCACAAAGAAATGACTAGTAATTCAGATGATATTATTGATGATGATACAACATTTTTGAACAGTTGCGGACTCCCCCCACCCCCTAGCACATTTACAGATCATTGCAAACATCAAGTAAAAATTAACAATATTTTTTTCTTGTTGATCGATGTATTTGAATACAGTTTTAAAACTGCATTTAAAATAACAGTTTTTTTCACAAAAAAAGTGATAGGCAGATTTTCAACATTAAATAACGTTATGTGCCTACATCGATGAGAATACAGTAAAAACATGCATTTATGAAAAAATAGTGGATAATTACTCATAGATTGGTTAATAATTCATATCTTTATGGCAGGTTGGCCCCTAGACAAAAAAAAAAAAATACAAAAGCCTGTTGCTTCTATCATGGCCCTATTATCATGGCCTCTACAGTGGATATTTCTCAAGGCATGGTGTTTAATTTGTTACGTCTGTTGAAACGCCACAATCCATGTCCATGTAAAAAGGGCACAGAATGTGTATAGCGTGCTTGGCCCTAAGGTGACCCCTGGTACAACGGGCAAACGATCACTCATAACTAGTGGCCTAACATGCAGAACTACAGGTAATGTTTCTCCCTCCCACCTCAAGCGCTCGCTTGAATTATAAAATAAATAACAAAAGTGGAACTGTAGGAATTCTATCATCAGTTTCATAGAAATTGCGTTTAAAGTATGCTAAACTCTATAGAAATTGCGGTTGTCGGTTTATAAGGGACCCCGTTTGGGCAATCAATTGAAAAACGTGTTGTTTTGTCAACATGTTCGGACCACGTACGAACACTTAGTTAGGATATATTCCCTCTGCTTGTATCTTCGATCCATGTTTCCTCAACCAAAGCAATTTTCGGGAGCTCGAAGAAACGTACTAAAAACCATCTTTTCTACGCTGATATTGCATATTAAAATATTTCTAACGCATGTGGTAAATTTTTTTTTTATATAAATATTTGAGACTGTGAAAGTAAATTTAGTCGTATCTCTTAATATGACCTCCATAAAAAAATAGAAAAATTTGTAAACAATTTTTCAATCTGGTAGCTTGTTTTTGGTGAAATTGTCATTGTCCCTGCCAAAAGTCACATGGCTAGTGTCACACCAAATGGATGACAAATTTGTCTTCTGGAGCCATTTATTCAATTTGAAAAATTAATCTCTCCAGTCAGAGAGTTGCAAGTTTTAGTCAGAAGATTTTTTGCTGATACTGCTGACTACTTCTGGTTAAAACTGTCAAACGATCAGTGTGCAATTTACTTCCCTGCAGGAACAGTGACGCTCATTTCAGGCAACCTTGTATCAGCACGATAAGAGCAGTGTGAAAAAAATGATGCAAGCGTTCATTAATTCTTTGTAGGGATGTGAATGGTGAATGTGTTGTGGGGAAATTAACCAGATTTCACATTTTTTACTGGAAAGCAATCCGCCACCTTTTGGTATGCTCTCACTGAGAGCGCATTTTTATATTTTGACAGTGTGACTAGAATGGTCAGAAAAGTAAAGGATCACAGCTAATGTTAAGAAAAATTATAGAGCAGAAATAAGAGATCCATGCAAAAAGTAGCAGTACTACGTATGTATACCTAAATTAAATAAAAAAAATTATTGAAAAAAATATATTTGGATGTTTTTTCAAAAATGTTGACTTTGACCCATTATGGGCACTGGTTGGACACCATCAATTAGCCTGAACAAATTTGCTACATCATTTTGGCATGTATCATTCAATAAAATAAATTGATGGGATATTAACGATTTATTTAATTTCACACTTAGCGTGTGTGCACAGCAGATTGTTCAAACGGAAGTCTATGTCTTACAATTGTGTACTAAAGTTATCGAACTTTCGAACTGCACACTAATAATACATTGGTAATATTATACAGATGCGTTCATTTAAAGATGTAACATAATAGGAATATCTTATAGTATGTGACTTACACCTAGTTCAAAAGCATCAAATCGCATATTTGATCACTACCGAATTTGCAATTCCGACATTACGCCAGGTCTACGGTACAGTCTATAATGGATGTTATCATCACGGTTTAGTTTGCTGCTGGAGTACAATCATTCATTGTCAGGCTCCATCAAATGCAACCTTCGCTGGATAGCTGAACATCCGAAGAGCCAGCGATAAGATCATAGGAAACATTGCAGAGTACAAACCTCCCGATTCAAGGCGTTGAAGATTTACGAGCGAGTAATAGGATAAGATTGGGTCGTAAAAGTGAGGAGAAACAAAAAGCGAATAAATTTCGTGAACCTTTCAGTCTCGGCAGCATGACCGCTATAGAGAAATTCCCTTTCAATTCTGGCAGCATGCCAACTATAGGTAGATCCTATTGCATTACACAATCGATAATACTATTAAGGTCAGTTTGCCCGAGTAGGAAATCCGACGGGCAGTGAATTCTACGAAATATCTCAAGATCATGCTGCATGTGCTCCATACAAATTCAGAAAACAGAAATTCAGAAACACACATTTTCAGAAACTGTAGTTAGAACCCTTTTTCAGAAGGACAAAATCTGAAGGCAAACTCAGAGAAGTCAATTTCAGAAGCAATATTTCATAAGTCAAAATTCAGAAGTCAAAATCAGAAGTAATCAGAATACAGAAAAACATTAAATTTTCTCAAAATTCAGAAACGTGTTTATTGGAGGCTATAATATGTATAAAGAAAAAGTAGTACATCTAAATTTAAATTGTGTGCAATGGCAAGCATGTAATAATAAATCATTTTCGCGTTCATCTTTCAGTGAATTTGCAATACTAAACAAACGCTGGTCTTTGTATTTTTCTTGCGTTTTCGATATGGCTCACCTCAGCTGAAATTGCTGTAGTTATGTTTCTGTTATTGCTGTTCGTTTTTTATTTAATTTATGAATTAAATATGTTAGGGAGTGTCCCAAATGCATTCGGTGGAATGGCGTTGTGCACCCTTCGATAGAATATTTGTTGCTTCACCCAAACGACTTCTTCGACGTGCTGTGTTCCAGGAAGGGCATCCATATAAGTACCTCGAAATAATTTAATGAAGTTTGGTATTCGGAATGTATTCCTTTTCTTCGTTATCCACTTAAATTCCAGTTCAGATATCAATCGATTGCACGATCACCATTTCCTCTGGAACAAATGCAGTGCCTAATAAATATTTCAAATTCATCGCGAAAAATTGAAAACATTTTTATAAACTCTTTGCAGCCCATAATGATTGGATATGTCTCGAAAGGTTTTGGAAAGTAGTAGAAAAACATCTATCGAACTAAGCTGTCGGGAAACGAGTTTTTTACTGAACTTAATTGCCGCCTTCTCGAAATCCAACATCACATATCTAGGTAGAACTGAGTTTCTTTGTTCGAATAAAGTCTTCA
>JARSSU010014819.1:0-34087 GCA_029619165.1 Eurosta solidaginis | reverse complement strand
AGCCATCAGCCTCATTTAATTACTAAATTCACTTGATAGAATATGAGTGGTAAATAAAGCGGAAGGAGCTGAAACTCAAAACCAATGAAAATAATAAATTGCCTACAATTCACAAGTTTAAATCCCGCGTCTTGAAGCCTTATTGCCGCACAGGCTGCAATCAGTTTGCTCACAATATAAATATTTGGAAGAGCATTTAGTACTAGTCTAAGTGATGTACTAGTGCTCCCGCTTATCCCAACCATCAGCAATGGATGAACCGCTCCAACGTTTTCTTCATGGAAATATCTATTGCTATCCAACAGGCAAGATCTTAAAGAGAAAAATACCCTATATCATCATATATTACAGTCCATTTACGATAGTTTTCCATATAATGTACAAAGAAACTGAAGCCTCCTAGCCCTGTCCTCTCCAGAGCAGCTTTCTTTGTGGTTGTAGCGTATTCCCCCTACCAAAACGAAATTCCTGGGTTCAGGTCCCGGGAAAGCAACAAACTAATTTTGAAACAAGTTTTTCTCAATTAGAGTTCGCTAGAGTTTAAAGCTAGTCGGCATAACTTAGACCACCTCGTCACGACAACCAGGTAATCCTGTAAAATATCCCTCTGTGTTTTCAGACATTTTCGACTCACAACGGTATCCAAGTCTTCTGTATAAGCCGTCAGTTGGTAGCTCCCACCCTCATTCATTCAAGAAAGCAGTTCGTTCACAACTATGACCCAAAGCACCGCGCTCTCTGTACCGTCGCTCTCTTTACTCTACTTGTCAGTTCTGCCACTTGGCAATATACTGATGAGTTTCACCAGAGTCAATTTTACACCAAGCGGTAGTAGCACCCTTTCAATAGCCACTCGTTGAACATTATTGAATTATCCTTTGATGCCAGAAAGGGCACCCAGCATAGTTTCTTGCTATCTGGTGCGCTCACTCAGTTTAAAAACCGAATGAAAACAATTTTCGCGTACTGCGCTTATAAGAGGCGTGTCAATGTTATTGTATGTGTAAGGGAGTAGTTGTCAAAGCACAAATGCGCTGATTCTGAGATAGGAGCAAAAAAAGCTGCAGGAAATCCCAAAATATTCTGAAGTTGTCAGGAATTATGTCTCCTTACCCCGAAGACTTCAGGTCTTAAAAAAGTTATAAATGACAGGACAACAGAATTGTGTTTTTGATAGCGTTTCTTATTTAATATTATAATTTAAATTTGAGAGAATATCCAGCTTTTTTAACTTGCTTCAGTTTTCTCCAAATTCCAGCCAACGATTTATCTCGTCCAACACCAAATTTGAACTAACTGCTTTCATACGTTCGTCTTCATCGAACTGCACTAATATGATTATATGGCGTACGATGAAAGCCCAAAGTGCCAAAGAACTTTGTCGATTGAGGTTGAACATGCCACAGATGTTAACGTGCATTTTTTGTTGTTTCAATTGCAATGAAAAGGCTTCACACTGAAAAAAAAACAAATTACGATGTATTGCATAAATTTTAAATATTTTAAGAATTCCTGAAAGTATGCAACACCAAACGCACGTACGACTTTTGCTGTGGCATACTTTTAGGATCACCATGTTAAGTATAAATTAAATTACCTGATTTTCAAATGCCTTATCCATAAGTGGTAACTCCTGAAAGTGACGCAGTGTTTGTGCCGTTTCTTGATAGGCGCGCGTGGTTGCATCTGATGCCCAATAAAGCAAATTTATATCAATAAAAACAATTAAACTTGCCATAAGCCATCCAAGGATAGAGAGCACGTTTTGATGATAGCTTGTCGTAGAGGAAGTTTGCATTGTTACAATCCAATAATAGCCATATGATATATAACTAATCATACAATTCAATAGCACTGCAAGTATTTGGCATTCATAAGCTGCATTTAGGCGCAATAACAATGAGGAAAGTTGCGCATGTGCACCTGCGGTTTTACGTAAATCTTCTGCTGCCAAAATGCTGAGTTGCTTTACAGTGACACTATTCACGGACAGCATACCGCTTGTATGCCGTTGTAGATGCGCTAAGCGTTCAAATAACTCTTCTAAATGCACATTTATTTGCCACATTCGTTGTCTCACTTGCCAAGTCATAAAAAAATACAAAAAAATAACAGATTCAAGCGTACAAGCAATAAAACTCGAATAGATCGCTAATAGTATGACATATATGTCTAAGCGTGAAGATTGTTTAATTACACCAAAAAAGGGTACATAAATCTCAAGCAGCAAAGTAATAATTTTCACTAATATTATCCAGTCAGCTCGTGTTTGTATATGCAAATTCGTTTTTGTTTGATTGAAATATATTGAATCGAGTGCAAATAATTGTATTGAAAGTTCTTTGACGACTTTCTGGCGTCGACAACGGCTTACTACCGAAAATGCAACAACAAAATATCGAATAAATATGGTGACCAAATCGGTGAAGGCTATTAAACTATTACTAATATTCGATGTGATGTACCTCATTGTTAGTAAATGAGCGCAAGGCAACAATGCAATGGTAAGTACATTTAATATTGTTACGTAGATATTGACGTATTTCGATTCGTAAGTTTTTTGTTTTTTAAAATCTATGCGTAAACCAACAAAACCACATGCAACGCCAAAATAGTTTAATGAACGCAAGCAAAATGAAACATATTTTCGCATTTTTCCACTATCCACCATTTTTATATTCAAGCGATTTTATACCTTCTTTGTCAGAAATTTTAGCTGATCTACTGCAACATGTTGCTTGCAAACACTTTTGCATGGTTCGTTATCTGTCATCGCAGAATTCGTCCCTATTGACGGCAAATAACAGCAATTAACGGTATCATATGACACGCCTACTTGTTTAAAATGGTATTGACCTTTTAGTAGCAAAACACGTGGGCTTAGAAAGGTTTTGCTCTAAAAAATGTCATCAATAGCTTATGTGTGGGTTAAAACATTTTTTTATAATGAATATATGAGATATCACAGTGCAACAACAACAATGAAATATATGTAAGCATTCGATAAAATTTGAAGCCTCTAGCTGTTAAAATGGGGCATTAATGGGCTTCTTATCTGAACAATCGGTTTTGGGGGATATATGCTATATATAGACCATAGCTGGGGAATAATGATTAGTAATCCTAATGATTAGTAATCGGATTAGAAACTTTTATTTTGCAGAATAATTGATTAATTATGATTAGTTGGCTATACTAATCGATCAATTATTGATTAGATTAGAACTAATCAAAAATCAAGTCGCTATTAGTGACGATTAGCATATCTAATCAAAACTAATCAAAAAAATTATATTAGATTTCTCGATTAGTTTTGTTGATTAGATCAACTATTTTAAAATATTTAAAAAAAAATTTATTTATTTTTGTATATACTCTCGTTTTGGACTTTCTCCAAAGTGAAGCCAATGTGAAATATGGTTGTATTATTCCTGCGTTACTTTCTTTGAATAATAAACTGCCTCAGTTGGACTTCATCACTTGTCAAATTGGGTTTGGAAACAAACCGGTTTCGCCGTTGTACCATCAGGAATGACCAGATTGAGTGGGAGTGGTATTGAGACTTGGATTGCAAGTGGGAGTGTGGAAGAGAGCTGGAGTGAGAGTTGGATTGGGAGTGGGAGTGATGGTGGAAGTTTGAGTTGAACTGGGAAAGGGCGCGGAAGTGCTAATATAATAATAATAATTTATTTATTTACGGTCTTTAAGACCTAGTTCAAGGTAAAAAAAAATATATATATATATATATATATATAAATAAATTGTATACATTACATGCTTAATGACTTACAGTATAAAATAATTTTGCTTTAAACTTATTAATATTTTCACAGTCCTTTTATCGCATTTGGTAATTCATTGTACATTTTATAACCTATATATTCTAAAGTCTTCTTCGCGAACTCCGTTCTTACTCTAGGCAGTCTTATATTTCCGCTGCTTCTAGTTCCATAGTTATGTATTCATGATTAAAATGTATTCTCCCGTTCAGATAATTCGGTGTTATTCCTAATTTCATATGATGTATAAATTTCAATGTGAAATAATATATCGACTGTTTTACACTGAGCCAGTTTAACATATTTAGCATTGTAGTTTTTGGTGTTCTAAGCGAACATTTTAAAATTAATCGCATTGCCTTGTTTTGTTGTATCTGCAGTTTTTTTATTTGTGTGTCATTTGCTAATAGCAGGATTGTTGGACAATAGATAAAGTGCGGTTCAATAATTGATCGATACACTAATAATTTGTGTCGTTGACTAATATATTTACAAGTTCTGTACATAAAACCAATTTTTTTTGCAATTTTGTTTTCTAAATAATTTATGTGTTCTCCAAATCTAAGGTTTTTGTCGATCCAGACTCCTAGGTATTTGATCTTGTCTACTTGCTGAATTTCAACATTTCTTATCTTCAGAGTAATATTGCTAAGGGTATTGGCACCCATAATGCTTTGATTTTTGCAAAATATCATTCTTTTGGTTTTATCCACGTTCACTTTCAACTTTCTATGGCATAGCCATTTGTAAAGGGAGTCTAAGTCTTCTTGCATTTTCGATACCGCAAAGCCCTCACTTCTTTCACTAATGGTTATCAATGCATCATCCGCAAATAGTCGAATATTGCAATATTTCAAGCATTCTTTAATATCGTTAATATATATTGTAAACAATAGCGGTGCCAATACTGAACCTTGCGGTAGCCCAATATGTACATCAGCAACCGGTGAAACTGCACTTCCAATTATCGTCTTCTGTTTTCTATTACTCAAATAGCTTCTGAACCATTCCAAGGATTTTCCTCTTATCCCATTATTAAACATAACATTCAGCAGTTCCTCTCTATCCACAGTTTCAAAAGCACGTTTTAAGTCTAAAAAGACTGAGATCACAACTTTCTTATCAGTTATATCCTCTTTCCATTCCGCAATAACCATATTCAGTGCGGTTTCGCAAGAATGGCTTTTCCTGGGAGTGGAATAGGGTGTGCAGATGGGAGTAAGAAGGGAGGAGTGGGTTTGGATATGGGAGTGCGAGTAGAATTTGGAGCGGGATTGCGAATTTGTTGTGCAAGTGGGAGTGGGAATGAAAGCTGGATTGAGAGTTGGAGTGGAATTGGGAGTTGAACTGGGAATGGGCGAGGGAGTGGTAGTGGGAGTGGGTATAGGAGTGGGAATAGGAAATGAAGTGAGAATTGAACAAAAATAAGAAGAATAATGAAAATAAAATAGAAGAGAATAAATACAGAATAAAGACGGAAGCGAAGTTCGTTTTTGAAAAGTAGGCAAGGTGGAAGAAAAATTAAAGATAAAGTAGAGGAGAATATATGTAGAGTAAACAAGTAAAGGTGTCTAAGTTCGGGTGTAACCGAACATTATATAATCAGCGTAAGCTTCAATTGCACATCTCATTTCAGATAAATTATCTACATAACACGTGGCACCGCCCATTAAAAAAAAATGTCTCCCCATTTCCTCTTACAATAAAACTTGTAAGTGAAATAACATTTACTCAAAAATATTTTTTGCTAAGTTATAGCTTATTATTCTAGTCTACGACCCTTTTAAAAATCTTTTATATAAAAGTTGCCGTGGTCTTTAACCGATCCCGTCCATTTTTATTAGAAATATTTTCTATTATAGGGAAAATTTGTGTACCCAATTTTATTACGATCCGTTAGTTTTTCTTCGAGTTATGGCTCCCGAAACATAGAAAATTGCTTAGTCATAAAAGGGGCGGTGTCGCGCCTATATTTTAAAATTTGAAGTTTTTCCTATTTCCTGTTATAAAGCCACTTGGGAAATGAAATACCATTGATATAAAGCTCTTTTTTGCAAAGATATACCTTATTTTATTCGTCCAAGACCCTTTTTAAAATCTTTTATATAAAAGTGGGCGTATTCCTTAACCGATTTCGTTAATTTTTCTTCAAAGCATTCCTTATAGTAAAGGCAACCTCTGTGCCGAAATTTGTTACGATAGGTATAACGATTTTTGATTTCTGATTAATAATATTGATTTTATCACAAGTGGGCGGTGCCACTCCCATTTTAAAAATTTTTTCCAAATTTTTATCAAGAGCCTCAATATCAGTCCCATGTAAAATTTCAACATTCTAGGTGTATTATTTACTAAATAATAAATTTTCTTGTGTTTTACAAAACGTTATATATATAAAACGTGGGCGTGGTTATCATCCGATTTCGCTCATTTTCAATACCAATCTATTCTGGGTCCAGATAAGCTCGTGTACCAAATTTGGTGAAGATATCACCATATTTACTCAAGTTATCGTGTTAACGGACAGAAGGACGGACGGCCGGACGGACGGACATGGCTCAATCAAATTTTTTTTCGACACAGATGATTTTGATATATGGAGGTCTATATCTATCTCGATTCCTTTATACCTGTACAACCAACCGTTTACCATCAAAGTTAATATACTCTGTGTGCAAAGCACGCTGAGTATAAAAAGGGAAGCGACACTCGCTTATGAAATGTAGGCAAACCAGTTTTCGGACAAAAGAGAGCCTTCTAGGTACTCTAGTGTACCATAACCGGTCAGGTCACACATCATCACTCACATCGTAGTTCACAAAGGTGTCCAAATTCACATTTTAAAACACAACTTAACTTTATTAAATATTTACTTTGCCAAGTGAAAAATACCCGATAAGTACATTTGTTATGTTATACCTTTTTGTATATTTATGGATGTGCTATTAATTAGTTACTCAAAATATTGAGTCACAACTGCATTAATCGAATAACTCAAATCTTAGTTTTCCGAAAAAAACCTTTATAGACGAGTGTTTGGGGTTAAATTAACGGTTTTGTATTTAACAATTTTCAAATTACCTTGCTCGGTTTTAGTGAACAAAATTCTAATCAATCAACTTATTAATTATAGAAGAATTTGATATTCAAGTTAAAGCATATCCTTAATATAAAAATATACATACATACATACATATATATTTGTTAAATTGAATTTACGCATTGTTTACATTTGTACCGAAGATAAGCGTCTATGTATAGCACTTGACCACTAAAGGCATATACATGATATGGGCAAGTCCACCAAGCCTTCATTTTTTCACTTCTGCGCATATTACTGTTAATGTTACTTCCTGTTTTCTCCCATACTGGAAGGAAGCATATCTTTATTTGTTAGATGAAAAAAATTTGATAAAAATCAACCCCAATTTTGACAGACCTATAAGTTGTTAACTGGAAAAAAATATATGTAAAATCTTTTGGAAATTTTTGACGGAATAAAATTCTTGACACCTTACCTTGCCATATTGCTTAAATTGAAAAATGGGAATTTTAATAAAGCAGCAGTATAAGGTATTGGAAACAAACGCGTTCCAGGAGGTAAGGTCAGTCAACAGTTCCATGGATAACCCAAAAACAAACTTAAAGAGAGGATAGATCTTCTCATGTCTAAAGGTTTAATATTAAGTAGCAATAGCCGAGAACTGGTTCCGAGAAGCAAAGGCAATGTAATGCATATTTAAGAAATATTTTTTGAACACGCTCAATCCTCCCGATCCTATTGTTGTTGTATTAACGATAAAGACACTCCCCGACGGTTATGGGGAGTGTTATTAATTTGATGGTCCTTTGTTGGATAAAGATCTGATACGTTCCGATAACAAAACACCATTGAGGTACCAGCACGACCATATCGAGGGATGCGATTTTTCGCACTACAAGTATAAATTATTAAAGTCCATTTGAATTTTAGCCACTTCAACAAGATTCGTCAGT
This sequence comes from Eurosta solidaginis, assembly GCA_029619165.1. NCBI lineage: Eukaryota > Metazoa > Arthropoda > Insecta > Diptera > Tephritidae > Eurosta > Eurosta solidaginis. Next base: position 26,312 of record JARSSU010014819.1, on the reverse strand, counting down.
TTCGAGAATACTCGTATCTGCAAGTCATCAGCGTATACCTCGTATACTTATACCATGACTTATACTGTGTTAGACTAAAACAGGTTGGTCTACAAAACTGCATATTCAAAACAAAATCCAGAAAACTCATTTTCTCGTATTTTCGAATTTTTTTTGAAAAGCTTTTGGATTGGTTTACAAAGTTTAACTTACAAAATGTATGCAAGTGTTTATTAAATTGGGATACAAAACAGTATATTCAAAACAAAACCGAAGACTAAATAAATAATCGCACATTTTAGAAAAATTTTCTCGAAATTTCGAATTATTTTCGAAAACGTTTCTGGATTGGTTTGCATAGTTTAAGTTACAAAATGTATGCAAGTATTTAATAAATTGGCTAGAAAACGGCATATTAAAAAAAACCGAAAACTCTAAATAAATAATGCCATATTTTCGAAAAATTTTCTCGAATTTCCGAAAACGTTTCACAAATCATTAAATAAATTATAAAATTAAAAATTGCTTCATACATTTTTTCATACATTTAAAGCAATGAGGGTAATTCCCGCTTAAAAAAACGCGTACAAATAGACAAAATTGGTTAATTCGTTGTAGTTCTATAAATAAAACAAAAAGCAACAACACCAAGTTTCTTTGAAACCGCCTTACCAACGCATAACTTTACCATATGATGCCATATGGACTGTGAATAAAGAAAAATATGCAAAGAAAGCAATTGGGATAAGGTTTATAACAACTAAGGTATGACGTGGTTGAATACGTTTGTAACACTTCAACCATCGTAGGAGTGCGTGTTCAAATCCCACTCCCGAGAGAAAAGGCTTTGAAGAGAGGTATAATCGAAACAGCTGTCGCCTTGTCCATCCTGATGTCACGTTGTTTAAATGTTTCCCAAATCATTAAATACGTTTTTGGATTGGTTTGTATAGTTTAAGTTACAAAATGTATGCAAGTGTTTATTAAATTGGGCTACAAAACGGTATATCCAAAAAAAAATCTACAAAACTCATTTTCGAAGATTTTCCTCGAATTTTTGAATTATTTTCGAAAATAGTTTTAGATTGGTTTGCATAGTTTGAGTTACAAAATGTATGCAAGTATTTATTAAATTAAGTAAAATAAAAAAGTGGAGTCCAATTAACGAAATGTTATAAAAATTGCGTCTGCTTTTTTCCTGTTTGGTGGATTTGACCATTGGTATGTATTATCATTAATTAAGAAAGCAATGCGATCTGTCATCTACATAGATATCACATAAGTCTTGTTAACGCGCTATACAAATCGTTCACCTACCAGCACAATTCCATTAAAATGTGCGTCATAAATTCATGTTTAGTCCAAAATTGTTATGCCAAAGTAATGGTTCGCTTAACTCAGCTAATTTTTCGTTTATTTTATTATCACATGCTCTCATTTGGCATGCTACCCATCGAATATGATTTTAAAAAGGATCGAATACAACCAACACGTCGCATTGCAGTTCTAGCATTAGCATTCAATATTTGCGCTTTAACGAGTATACAAATGCAATTTAAAGTGAACATCACTAATTATATACATCAGACAAAGGTTGGAGCTCTCTATAGATATGTCTTCGATATGTTGTGCTATGTGCATGCAGCCACAACTGTTATAGTTTTGCTATTTTATTGGTGGCATCGTCATGCGATATTTGCACGACTTTTAGATTTTCAATGCCTACGACATACTCAACTAAAAAATTTATTTATATCGTTACGTATAGTAAGACGTTATCGTAATGCTTTGCTACGTAAATATTTATTTATTTGAATTAACGATTTGTTGCGTATTTTAATATCGGCACATTCACACAATTGGCTAGATAGTTACAGCTTTCTCTTAGCCATACAAACGCAAGTGTTTAATCATTTATGAGTTGAGAACGATTTATATACAATTAACTAAATATTGCGTGTGCAAGTGTGTTGTGTAGTATTTGGTTTATATGCATATAATATAAGTATGATTTATATGCTGTATTCTATAACAAAACCCGACGAGATATTAGCATTGGAATTGACGCCTCTTAAAATTGCAGTAGTCATATTTACTTTTCTCATGAGTTGGATAGATCTGCTGGAGTCTCTTATGGCATCTCAGCGACTTCAAACGACTTTTCAGAAATTCTTACCAATACTTCGTAAATTATTAGAACTGCCGCAATTGGATAATATTGGGAGAGAGATGTATGTACATATGTATGAATTATTGAATGCGAAAGCTGTTGCCACTTTGCTCTATTTAAAACAAAAAATGATTCCTTATTTTAGGATTGCCATCTTTTCTGCTAATTTGGAAATATTTTAAAGATTATACTTTCAAAAAAGTATTTAGCTTTAAAGCAGGATCGCAATTTCATGTCACATTTGTACGGACTCGATGAACACGGATTTTTGTATAAGCTTTTATTTACTTTCACTTGGCTGTTGTCTGTAATCAAATCTTTGATACATTTCCCGGTGTCCGATTGAGCTGAAATTTTGCACACATGTATAATTCCGATGACAATGCAATATTACTTTGCGAGAATTCGATAAATTTATCGATAACAGAGTTATCGGTAAAGATTTGTATTCACAAGGGAATAAAAGCCTAAGTCCTCAAGAACGCAGGTAACCTGTAATGTTGATGCATTAAAAGAAATGGATAGGATGAGTAAACGTTACAAATAACTAAGTAAAGATTACATAACTAATTTAAACAATATTTTACCCTACTAAAATTTAAAAAACAAATTCATATTTAAATTAAATTTTAGAAAAAAGCTTTTCTAAGAACAAGCTTCTATTACTTGTTAATAAAACAAACTAAAAAGTAAAAACTAAAATTAAACAAAAAAATTTTTTAAAACTAAGCTTTTATTATTGGTTAATAAAATTAACTAAAAAGTAAAAAATAAATTGACTGTAAATAAATATAACAGTTTATAAGTTCATTGTAACCTTTAACGATAATTAGGATTTTACGTCTGTGACAAAAAACTCCATATTGTACATAATTATGAGTTAATCGGGGATTGCCCGTATTGCTTTGAATGTATGAAAACATTTATTTCAAGCAATTTTTCATTTTATAATTTATTTAATAATTTGGGAAAACTTTAAACAACGTGACATCAGGGCGGACAAGGCGAAAGCTGTTTCGATTATACCTTGTAAATCTCTTCAAAGCCTTTTCTCCCGGGAGTGGGATTCGAACCCGCACTCCTACGATAGTTGAAATGGTTACAAACGCATTCAGATACGTCATGCCTTAGTTGTTGTAAAGTTTTTCCAAATTGCCTTTTTTCGCATATATTATCTTCTACACAACACATACTTCGTATGTAGTTATGTGTTGAAGTTATGCATGTTTGTAAGGCGGTTTCAGAGAAACCTGGTATTGTTGCTGTTTTTGTTATATTTATAGAACTAAAACGAACTAGCCAAATGTTGTCTGTTTGTATGAGTTAATCGCGGATTGCCCGTATTGCTTTAAATGTATGGAGACATTAGACTTTACAGCAACTAAGGCATGACGTAGCTGAATGCGTTTGTAACCATTTCAACTATCGTAGGAGTGCGGGTTCGAATCCCACTCCCGGGAGAAAAGGCTTTGAAGAGGTTTACAAAAATTTGGTAGGGACATAGACTCTATGACGATAACTGTTTTCTGTGAAAATGGGCGAAATCGGTTGAAGCCACGCCCAGTTTTTATACACAGTCGACCGTCAGTCCTTCCGTTCGGCCGTTAACACGATAACTTGAGCAAAAATCGATATATCTTTACTAAACTTAGTTCACGTACTTATCTGAAGTCACTTTATCTTGGCATAAAATATGGCCGAAATCCGTCTATGACCACGCCCACTATTCCGATATCGAAAATTACGAAAAATGAAAAAATGCCATAATTCTGTACTAAATATGACAAAAGAGATGAAACATGGTAATTGGATTGGTTTATTGACGCAGAATATAACTTTGGAAAAAACTTTGTAAAATGGGTGTGACACCTACCATATTAAGTAGAAGAAAATGAAAAATTTCTGCAGGGCGAAATCAAAAGCCCTCGGAATCTTGGCAGGAATACTCTTCGTCGTATGACATATATAAATAAATTAGCTGTACCCGCCAGAAGATGTTCTGGGTCACCCTAGTCCACATTTTGGTCGATATCTCGAAAACGCCTTCACATATACAACTAAGGGCTAATCCCTTTTAAAACCCTCAATAATACTTTTAATTTGATACCCTTATCGTACAAACACATTCTAGAGTCACCTCTGGTCTACCCTTATTGCGATATCTCGAAAAGGCGTCAACCTATAGAACTAAGGCCCACTACGTTTTAAATAATCATTAACACCTTTAATTTGATACACATGCCATACAAACACATTCCAGGGTTACCCTAGGTTCATTTTGCTAAATGGTGATTTTCCCTTATTTTGTCTCCAAAGCTCTCAGCTGAGTATGTAATGTTCGGTTACATACGAACTTAGCCTTCCTTACTTGTTTGAATGTTAGCAAACAATGTGCTCGCTCGTCTTGCTTTATTGCTCGTTGATTAACGACTGAACTTCCAGTATGATCATAATACTCTTACTAACACAATCACAGTTTCAGTTTTGAAGAGCGTACTTGAGAGCAATGATGCAATCGAAATCTTCATAAAACTATTCGGCGTACACGTACATGTTGCGCGAGCGCAGCGACAGAGATTCCCTAAAGCAAGGAGTCAAACAGTTTTAGCTCAGTGGTCGGCAAAAATTTAAATATAAATGTATTGATCAGAGTGAGAGCATGGGAATCCCAGTAGAAAATTTAAGTCAAAATTACGACATGAAGATGATGCATTTATTAAAAAACAGTTATTTCAAAATTTTCTGAACTTTAATTTTTGGTTCAAAAATAGTTTGAAACATTCTCAAGTCCCTTAATTCATTAAGTTTGCACATGAAATAAGGTTTGTCGAGACGGCTCAATACGGCAAATATTGCAACAAAAAAGTGGCGATCACTAGATTAAAAAATCATATTTCCGAAACTAGTACAGTTGCCGTAACCTTGGAAACACAAAATGTTTAAAAAATATGTAGCTGACTAGAAATTTGGTTGGTCAACGCTGCCCAACACGGAAAATATCGTAAAAATAGGTGCGATCAGTCGCTTAAAAATCGCATTTCCGAAACTAAGATAAACTTAGCGAAATAGTAAAAAAATTTACATGAATGTATCTTTGTTTTTTTTTAAGTCATCTAATATTTTTTAAACATTTTATATTTACCTGGTTGCGGCAAAGTTATTAGTTTCGAAAATGTGATTTTTTAAGCGACTGATCGCACCTATTTTCACGATATTTGCCGCGTTGGACAGCTTTGACCAACCAAATTTCATGTGCATTTGCAGGTAAAAAATATCGGTTACCCTTCGAAGCGAGTAAAATTGAGGGACTTGAGAATATTTCAAATTATTTCTGAATCACACAGGAAATTTTCCAAAATTTTTGGTATAACTGTTTTTAATAAATTCACCATCTGCTTGTTGTAATTTTACCTTTGATTTCCTGCTGGGATAATCATGCTCTCGCTCGCACTAATACACTTACATTTTAATTTTTTCCGACCACTGTTCTACTTCACTATACTACAAAAAAAGTTGCGTATGCAATGGCAGCTCTGTCGGCCTTGTGCACCACTGCTTTAGCGGGATTAGGGCATTGTTTTACGGTGTTCAAGTGTTCGTTCTCATGCTCAAAATATGCATTAAAATATTACACCAGTGAATTCCTGGGACTAAGCTGAACAAAAATTATTTGAAAATTTGTTTGACCTTAATATAAATTTTTCGAGAAATCGGAGCTTAAACCCTATATGAGCCGATTGCAAGCGTATAAATTTCCGAGTTTATAAATTATAAAACTAAAAAATGCACCACCGCTAACATTAAAATTATTAAAGATTATAAACTTCTACCTTTTAAACGTTTCAAAATTACATATATTTCACAAAATTCTGCCTAATTACAGATTGAACAAATGTACCTGTATGAAGCCTTCAGCCTGTCTCGTCCCATGATTTTGTGCATATTTCCATTAGACGGTGATGCGACATTACGATTTGTCGGCTCAATGATTTCAAAATCTGTGATTTTAGTGCATTATGATTATGAAAATTTTTGGACATGCAAAGCTGTAATAATATTAGAACAATCAAGCTGCTCTAACCGAAACTCTGGCGTCTTTTTTAATAAAATAAATTTTTTGAAAAACAGAAAATGGGTGCAGTAACAATTTTTGTACGATATAAGCTTGTAGCGGAAATATTATTGCAATCAATAATTTGAGCGGCATGTGATTGCAATAACTAACAACGAAAAGATTATAGATTGAAATATGCATAAAATCAGGGAAAGTCATTCAATGATTGTAGACAAGATGTGATTGCAATCAATTATTCTAAGGTGATTATGGATTGTAACTTTTCCAGTCACAATAAATAAAATAATATTGAATTCAGTCTAATATTAAAACAATATTTGTTATATTTTATGATGGAAATCAAAACTTTTTTACCGCAATCTTCTACAGATCTGATTCGCTATTGGACTTAAATTAGCTTTTTGGTATTTTGACAAAAAAAATGGTAGACAAATTTTCCAACATTTTTTAACTCTTAAAATACATGAAAGCAAAAAATGCGTAAGCACCAAAAACTTCTGAAATTTTATGTGTTAACATTAGGGCGGTGCTTCTAATTCAAATAAAGGATTTTTTTCCAGTCTCACCTCTTCAGATGCCAAAACAGAGCTCAACAATATTACATATTTATTTAAATATTTTGGCCAGGATAAGAAAAGTTAAAGCGGTATCCCATGCCGGCGTGGTGTGATGGTAACGTGATGGTAGGTTCCGTCCCGCCAATTTGTAGGAAAAATTAAAAAGAGCACGACATAAATTAGAGAGAAAGAGAAAGCTCGGTCTTAAATCTCTTCGGAACCTCGCGCCTTTCATTTTTTAAATGTAATCTATAAATTGGAAAAAAAGTTTATTTAACTTTTAAGGATGCCCTAAGGATATATACAGGTGTACGTCTAGAAAACTATTGCTTTTATATACACACAATCAGAGTGTGCATACAAGCAAAACGAAACAAACGATAGGTCCTATGTAAGAAGTCGATAACATCAAGATATTTCGGGGATAACCAATAGGTAACACTTAAATAACAAATAGATAAATTGTCGATAGCAAATCGATAACTTTTAATGACAAACTCGTCGATATAAAATCGATAGTCCGTCGACAAAAACGGATAACGATTGTTACAATATTCATAACAAGTTGATAACGGCAATGACAAGCCAATTACTCGCCTATACTTGACAGCACATACATTTTAGATTCCTACGGCAACTTGCCAACATAAGCTTATTTTACGCTTACATTCCTGACTCAGCTATTTTAGGTCAAACAATTTAAAGCAAAAACAGAATTTTTTTCGACAACGCGCTTCTACGCATTAATGTGTCTTCTCCAGAGATACTATGTATTTATTATAGCAGTGACAAGATACTGCTGTTGTTGTTTTTGTAGCGATAACGACACTTCCCGAAGGTTGTGGGGAGTGCTAACGATTTTTATAGTCCTTTGTCGGATATAGATCCGCTACGTTCCGGTAACAAGCACCATTAACTTACATGCCCGACAATCTCTGGAAAGATTTAGTATGACCACGTGCAACGTTCTAAGCCATCACGCCCTCCCATCGCCTAATTTCATGAGGTACTTTGGGTCGCCAGAGCCTCGGCTGCTAAAGCAACAGTATTTGCTACGGGTGGGTGAGGTTGATAATTGGGTTGGAGAAGCTATAAATTGCGCTGGAAACCCCTTGAAATGGTTTCGCTATACAACCCCTTGACGAGAGGCATACCTGCCGCGGGTTTATTCTAGGCCACCCTAACACGCTGGGGAAAAAAGATCTTCGATTCGGTAAGCACTTTCTCATGACCCTATTTCCATGACCATAGTCTAGCCTCTCCGTATTTCTCAAGGCATTTAGTTTACAATATGGCGTTACATTATGCAATACATATGCTAGCGTTATTGAGTTTAATGATATTATAAGTATATTTAAATTAAAATTGTACACTATTTTTAATTGACTAACTGCGTACTATATCGAGTCTGTAAGAATTAAATTCTGTAGGCTGAAATTAAATAAATAAATAAATAAATAAAATAAATAAATAAAGTATGCAGTGTGTGACAGAACGCCCTTGTGGAAAAGGAAGATGTGGGATATTTTTCAAGGTGTCTAGTTTCCTACACGTGGGAGTACACCATCTCCAACAACACGCCAATCTTAAAGGGGCATTTAAGGTGTATAGACGGAAGTTACCAGTGCTAGAACAGCTAAAAGAATGCCCATGCCTAATGACAGACCTGCGGAACTACAGGAATACTTCGCATTAGCATAGAATTTTATGAAAAAAAGGACTAGTGGTATTCTCTCTATCTAGAAACCATAGAAAAAATAAAAAGTTTTACATTTTACTGTCAAAAGTTTTCTACACGTAACGAAAAAAATTCTTTTGTAAAACATGTTCTGCGGTCTCTACATTTTCGATGCCCAAACTCATGTATGAAGAATGTTGAAACTGAATTTTCAATTAAAAAAGCAATACATTTTTGTGAACGGCGATTTTACAAACTTTTTGAATGCGTTAAATATAAATTTCTGATCAAAATGTTACTAGATGTGTAACTGGTGCGTTCTCTGAGTTTTGTATATTTTTGTTTTGAAAACGTGGAATATTTTCTACGTTTACTGCGCATCCTAGACCGAGAGAATTGCCCTATTTAAATGAAAACGAAATTAATAAGTAATGAATTTGATATGAGATCTCTTAAAAAAAGAATAAGGAATACACTCGAATTTTCGAAGTCAAAGAACTTAACCTTAAAAATTTGCTGCATTAATATATTTGTTATAATTTTGTTTATATGTTTAACGCCTCACCATCGCACGCATTAGTATATTGATATTAATTATTAAAGCACTGTGATTGCGATAGCATCTTTACTTTGTCATGTCCTGCTAACTTGTCGGTAACCAGCACGTGACACACACTAATTGATATAACAAAGTAGCACCTTTCTGATTGGCGTACCTCCTTAAACCACAAAGCAGACGGTCAAATTTAGTTTAAAATAATGCGTCACTTATCGCACTACATTTTTCGCTTGTTTTACTATTACACGCTGCTGTTCGGTATGATTCGTAACGAATATGATTTTCAAAATGACCGCATACGACCAACTCGCCGCATTGCAGTTTTTGCAGTCGTGTCCAACCTTTGGGCTTTTACGCAAATACCTTTGCAATACGAATTCGATATTACTGGCTATGTACAACAATCGAAATCTAGCAGTCTATATGTGGCTCTCTACAAGTCAATGGCCGTCGTACGTACTGCTGGATCTATTATCATTCTAATATTATATTGGTGGCATCGTCATGAGATAGCTGCACTGCTTGCCGATTTTCAACGCTTACGTCATAATCGACTTAAAATTGTAACTTTGTCACCTATGACAGTTTGTGGGTTTCGTAATGCTTTGTTGCGTAAGATCGCATTTGGTTGGATTGCCGGAGTGTTCCGATTGTTATCAACTGCACATTTGCATAATTGGCGTGATCGTTACAATTTTATTACAGTATCATTCAGTTTATCAATACAAAGCCAGGTGTTTAATCACATATTTTTGATTTCCTGTGCTTGTAATCTTTATTTGGAAGCATTGAATGACGAAATACGTCGCATAGTGAATACCCTCATGGCGTCAAGTGGGCAAGAGCCGTTGCGTTTATTTCAATTTCGAAGACGTCGTCGTAGCTTAATACGCAAATTCAATTCATTAATCATGACACGAAAAGAATTGCAACGCATCGTTGCGCAATTCAATAGATTATTAGGCGTGCAAGTATTTTGTGTTATCTGCAGTTTATATTTATATAATATAGGCATAATCTATACGATATATTCGTTAACAAAACCAAATGAGGCGAAAGCTTTGCAAATAACTTCTTCAGATATTGCCGTATTTTTGTTTGGAAATTTTGTGATTTTTGTTGATATGGCAGAGTCTGTTTTGGCACTAAAACGACTGCAGGCGAATTTCACTTTGTTCTTACCTGCAATGCGTAAATTATTAGAGCTACGTCAATTGGATGATCATTGGAAACGAAGTGTAAGTATTAAATTCAGACAATGTATTGTAGCGATTTTAGTGCAATTCCCCTTAGTTGCAATCTTCTGCTAACGTTCGAATCACTAAACCGTTGAATAAAGAACTCCACTATTTAATGATGCAAAATGGCCTTTATTAAAGTTCTTCACAATAACACTAATATTGCTCGCCAGATAGCGTCTCAAATAAAACTGATTCTCGCGCCTCTACTGTTGCGGCCTTTTATACTCTGTGATTTCTCGTTGCATCTTCTAGGCGCTTCCAGAATTTACTTAGTTACTGCTATAAAATTATAACTACAGATGCACGTGTATAGCTTCTCAAAATCGCGTGCATTTTGTGAGCGACATTTCCACAATTATAATTGCATACTTTTGGGAGCATCTCAGATAAGATATCTGCATGTTGCTTCTCCGCTACGTGTACGTACATAATGATTGAATTATTGATGTGCATACCAGTCAGTGCTTAGCATCGGCGTAGAGATGATGGTATCCCTTAGTGCTGCTAATATTCGTTACAGTATTTAAGAGTAGTGTTGTTTATATATATACATATATAGCACACCTAGATTTAAAGCGAGTTAATTTTAAAATATTGATTTGACTCAATAATCACTCGACTACTTAATGTGCATTTCTAGACTGAGTTGTACGCTACATTTATCTATGGTCACAAGTCATAACAGCCTAAGTCTAAAATGACGCAATTGAAAAGGTTGTAGAAAACGCTTCAAATATCGAATATAAAAGTCAAATATCATTCAAAATCATTGGCCCAAATATGCGCCGTTATTAATTATTAAAATTTAAAATCATTAATGTTTATTCCATTAATATAAAATGCTATATAAAATAAATATTATGAATCCTCCTTTATCGACTTAGGCGCTTATGATTTGAGACCACAGAAATATAAGTCGCATCGTAGATAAAGTGATATTTCTTAAAAATGGAGCCTCAAAAACTTGCAGATTTCTAAATAATGTTAGAAATCCTCATTTTCATTTCAGCTTGAACAGATTTATCTATACGAAAAGTGCAACCCGTTTCGCCCGATCATATTAGGCATGATCCCACTGGACGGTGAAGGTGTTTTACGATATATTGCTTCAACATTATCAAACTCAATTATTTTAGTGCAATATGATTATGCAAATTTCTAAATTTCAAACTTGTTACATGCTTAATAAATGTTAAAGTATTACTTTCAAAAACAAAAATACAAAGATTGAAGTGTAAGTAGCAAACTAAACAGAGAAAATTGTTTCGAAATATTTTTTAGTAAAAGTCAAGTATTGCACACTTACTTCCGCCATCAATAAACTAAATCTGCTACAACAACAACGACACCATAAGCACAAGAAGGCCATGAAAGCAGCAACAATACTGTTAAAATAACATGAGGTACAGAGGAATGATTGATAAATGTAGGATCGAAGATGCGAAAGAGTTGTAGGCGCTTTTTAATTTTAAAAGGCAGCGCTTCAATAAAGCATATGATCAATTTGAACATGAGACACACTAATATGTGAATTTATATCACTAATGTTACTACAAATAAAACTATTCCTACAGGGTATTTGCCATGAAAAGAAATTAAAACGAACGATGGTGAGCAGAGTTGTTAAGGAATGCAATCACCCTGTTATTTCAAAGTTGCTCAGCACTCAGCTGGGGCTAAGACACACATACGCGTGTTCTCTCGCTAACTACATCCCTACATTTGGGACACCTACAAAACATATACAGCGAATGTTGGAATTTTATTATCTTACTTTTGTATGTCCAAGTGAAAAATCAAGCACAGACAAGTTAATGCTTACAAATTATGCGTTTTATTCATTTGCAGTTCAAATTGAGAATCCGAAAATTAAAATGGATACAAAGAGAAAAAAGAACAGACAAAGTTCAGGGTTGCATGAATATGTACGTTGTACACAGAATTGTATTTCAACAGCGAAATTCCCTATTAAGGGCAGTCCTTATAACCGGACAGATTTTGAGCAGAAAGGTTTTTCATTCATTTTTTCATACAAATATCACCCTAATAAACGGACACTCTAATAATCGGACGCGGACAAAGTATTTCAAACCATTTTCGTAAAAAAAATTTCTCATAACCGGACAAAATTCAAAAATGTCACAAGCAAGCTTTGTTGTTCATTATAAAAATGAAATAGGTGATTCCCCTTTTATCATGTATGCACACATTCAAACCGTGTGTTTCAAATTAAGGGTAGTTTTCCATTCAGTTTGTGAGGTCAGTTGCATGCGAATGGTTACGTTCAAAGTTCGTAATAATAAGACGCCGAAAAAGAAGGTACTTTCTATTAAAGAAAAAACGGAAATTATTAATGTTTTCGAAAAAGTTAAATTATCAGTACGTGGAGTTGCAAAAAGGTAAAGTATAGTGAGCCCAAAAATGTAATAGTAGTAGGTACACGTTTATTTTGCTTTGAAAGGTTCAATATTGGCAAAACACAAGCTGCTAAAATCAATAAAAATAAAGAAAAAATTCGTTATAAATGGGAATCTGGAGTTAATGTTCATCAAAAGCGAAGTTTTGTTAAAGAAGGCGGCTTTGAAATAAATAAGAAGTGTTTTAATTGGCTCGTTATGGCTAGAAGTCAAAAAATTCCGATTTCTAGTCCCATTTTGAAAGTAAAGGCAATGGAAATTGCAGGCAAACTGGGTGTACGTAATTCTAATGCTTCAGATGGATGGTTAAACAAGTGGTGAATAAGGAATAATGTTGCTTTCAAATGCGTATCTGGTGAAGCTACAGATGTAAACCAGGATGGTGTCGAACAGTTTAGGACGAAACTGCTATCTCTGTTGACCGATTACAAGCCGCAAGACATTTACAACGCAGAAGAAAGTGGCTTTTTCTTTCGTGCCTTACTTGACAAAACCCATAGTTCTTAAATCCGAAAAATGCGTGGGCGGTAAACTATCAAAGGAAATACTCACAATTTTGTTCTGTGCTAACATGGCAGGAGATAAGGAGTGCAATGTACAATGTACTTAATTGATATATGTATATGTATTTATATGTAATACTAAAGTATGCAAATATTCTTTACTTCCAAAAATTTCTTAGATAAACTATGTACAATATAATTTATATGTGTGGTATATATTTTGTGACTTCATCCCTTATAAGCGGACATCTCTCATAGCCGAACAAAAATACTGCCACGTTGAGTGTCCGGTTATAAGGAATTTCACTGTACATAGCTAGTAATCAACATATGTTTCAGTGAACGAAAAAGAAAGAGGATTCGATATGGGTTGCGCTATACAACCCCTTGAATCATTTGGGTATTTTAGCCATCTCTTACGACAAGCATACCTACCGCGGGTATATTCTATGGTTTAGGTTTTGTTGGTAATGCTTATTTATACCTTTTTCTGATTTAGTACAGAAAGTTGCAATTGAAGTTCAGAAAGTTAAAATTGAAGTTCAGAATATTCAAATGAATTTCAGAAAACTAAAATTTAATTTCAGAAGTTCAGAATTTTCATTTTAATTTCAATTATAATTTTCTGAACTCTAATTGCAAATTTCTGAACTAGAATTGAAAAAGGTATAGTCGAGTTACTTAAAATATTTTTTTCTGACAATTTTTGTTGTTATATCGGCCTACTGATTTGTAAGATCGCGGGTTTGAATCGAGCTCAAGGCCTAACAATAATTATTTTATCATTACACTGTGCAACAGCCGGCTGGGTATTGGACCAAACCCACTTTTTTGTAGAGATTGAGGCTTAAGTAGAAAAAGTACTATCTCTGTTTTTCGAAGTTAGCCTCCAAAAAATAGGTATCGGCTTTCGAAGTTCGAAATTGTACATTTCGAAATTTTCTTCTATTTGAATGGCTGAATTCTTTTTTTGAAAAATTACAGTACGAGCAATTCTAGTGGAGAGTATGCTACAGACATGAAAGTAGTAGCCACTATCATGGGACTATCTGACTTTTAACCTCGTATAACATAAATGCATATATGACTGTGCTATGACATCGCTTAGAAAAAGAATTAGGAAGATATTCGATTTTCGAAGTCAAAGCACTTAACGCCAATAAACTTCCTTTTTTTTTGTATATTTGTCATAATTTTGTTAATTTTTTTTTCATATGCTTAACACGCATTAGTATATTGAAATTAATTAATAAAGCACGGTAACTGCGATACCATCTTTGCTTTGTCATGGCAGTATACTAACTTTGTCGGGAACCAAAACGGGACACAAACAATTTCACATAACAAAGTAACAAATTTTTCTTTGCAGTAGATAGTCAAATCACAGAATACAAGTTCAAATTTAGTTTAAAATAATGCGTCACTTATCGCACTACATTTTACGCTTGTTTTATTATTACACGCTGCTGTTCGGTATGATTCGTATCGAATATGATTTTCAAAATGACCGCATACGACCAACTCGCCGCATTGCAATTTTTGCAGCGGTGTCCAACCTTTGGGCTTTTACGCAAATACCTTTGCAATTCGTATTCGATATGACTGGCTATGTACAACAATCGAAAGCTAGTAGTATATATATGGGTCTCTTCAACTCAGTGGCAGTGGTACGTACTGCCGGAACTGTGATCATTCTAATATTATATTGGTGGCATCGTCATGAGATAGCTGCACTGCTTGCCGATTTTCAACGCTTACGTCATAATCGACTTAAAATTATAACTTTGTCACCTATGATAGTTCGTGAGTTTCGTAATGCTTTGCTGCGTAAAATCGCTTTTGGTTGGATTGCCGGAGTGTTCCGATTGCTATCAACTGCACATTTGCATAATGGCGTGATCGTTACAAATTTATCACAATATTATTTCTTTTCTCAATACAAAGCCAAGTATTTAATCACATATTTTTGATTTCCTGTGCTTGTAATCTTTATTTGGAAGCTTTAACCAATGAAATACTTCGCATAGTGAATACCCTCATGGCATCAGGTGGGCAAGAGCCGTTGCGTTTATTTCAATTTGGAAGACGTCGTCGTAGCTTAATAAGCAAATTCAATTCATTAATGATGGCACGAAAAGAGTTGCAACGCATAGTTGCACAATTTAATAGAATATTAGGCGCACAAGTGTTTTGTGTTATCTGCAGTTTATATTTATATAATATAGGCATAATCTATACGATATATTCGTTAACAAAACCAAATGAGGCGAAAGCCTTGCAAATAACTTCTTCAGATATTGCCGTATTTTTGTTTGAATATTTTATGATTTTATTTGATCAGGCAGAGCTTCTTTTGGCACTGAAGCGACTTGAGGTGAATTTCCCTTTGGTCTTACCAGCAATGCGTAAATTATTGGAGCTACGCCAGTTGGATGATCATTGGCAACGAAGTGTAGGTATTATTTTAAACACCAATGTATGTAAGAACAGTTGTGTCTATATATCGTACAACCAGATCTTAAGCGACCTTACTTTAAAATTTGGATTCGACTCAAGAATAACTTGCTTAAGTGGTACAGAAAGTTCTGCAAATTTAGAAAGGTTTTTGTTAATGACGCAGTAGGCTTTGCTTTAACTATTTCTGAATTGGTGTTTCATAACATTTTAAAAATGTGTATTCGTTTTGGTGGTCAAGCCTTTAACAATGAGGAAAATGAGTAAAAAGAAAGAGCTACATAAAAAAATTGTATACATGACAAAAACTAGTTGCAAGATTTTCATATGACACTACCCTCAACAACGGTGTTGCACTTCAAGTAAGGCTTAGTGTAGGACAAACTAAGAAGTGGCTGCCCAACTGTATCAGCAGACACCCAGTTGGAGAATTTTTTTGTATCTCGAATTAGGAAAACCCGATCCATGTCAACAAGAGATGTAGCCGAAAAAATCCCTAACTACACTTTTGCAAAGCACACGAATCAGGCAGAGAAATGGTATTTAAACCTACAAAAAAAAAGGGTTCCGAAACGAAGTGAAAAACAGACGTCAAAAAGCATTTCCCTTGTACGTAAACTGTATGATACCAATTTGGCAAACAAAACATCTTTGCAAATGGCCCTAAGAAAGTTACCAGGTATTCAGATCTACTGCTTGCAGTCTAGAGAAAACATTTCTATTCGGGGAAAACCACCTTAATAGAAATGTTTGACAGAAAAGTCTGATTTGGCAAGCTTTTGTGAATGTGGGCATAAATCCAAGCTATTATTTACGATGGAAACCATCGACGCAGAAATGTACATAAAAGAGTGTCTTCAAAAACAACATCTGCCATTCTTACGTCGCTATAATGGTTAATCTCTGTTTTAAATGGACTTGGGCTCCAGGACGTTACGCTCGTGTCACCCAAAAGTGGTTCGAAGATAGCAATGTACATTATGTTCGAAAAAAACTTGAATCCGCTCAACGTGCCTTAGTTGCATCCCATCAAACGATATTGTGTTCGTTTAAAAGCAAAAGTTTTGAAAATAAGGAAACCAACAGAAACCGTCACAGGAGTAAAAAGAATTTGGCAAAACGCGTCGCTAAAAGTGGATAAACCGTTGTACAAAACTTGCAAGTCGGGACTCTCCAGAAAAGTTCGGTCGCACGGACAGCAACGTATAAAATGTTAAAATTTCTACATCTTTCATTTATATAAATATGTATTTTCATGTTAAAAAAAAACAAGTAACTAAGTAACTGTTAGCAATTTATTAGCATTTTACAATTTGCAGAAACTTTTTGTACCAGTCCACACTGGTCGGTCTTAATGTAGTTGTGGCCAAAAATACTTCCAGTAGAGATACCAACGTGAAACTTTGGTCACGGCTTTACAAATATGTGAGGATTGTCTTTTTCATAAAATTGGTGCGGGTGATACCTTCATAGCGACCCACAATCACCCACTTTCACCGCATGCATATACAGGCGCGATAGTTTCGCATGGTTAGATGTGTCTATCGCAAATACAATGTTTAATAGGATCTAAATTGTTCTAATGAAATAAATAAATTAAGGTTATTAAAAGATTTTGCATACATAACAATACAAAACAACAAACACACACAAAAGTTTACATTTGCATATCGTCGACTGGATGAAATAATGTCGTATGTTACATATGAGCACATATAACATACGGCAATGATTTATCAGGGTGACGCTATCAGAAAACTGTCGCAAAACATAGTTAGTGGCAGAAATTGGCAGCTGATATTAACACTTCAGAATCTTAAAACTTTGACTAATAATAAGATATAAGTCCCAACGTGGGGGATCGGTGAGGAACCCAACTAAACTTTAGCTGAAATTAAAATATTTGTGCAAATAAACACGTATAAAGGCACTGGTGAAATTTTAAATAAAAAAAAATAATACAACAAGCTATAGACACGAAAATTATTTCAAAATGAAGTAAATATCTTTGAATTCAATATTCATTTTTATTTATTTCAATACTTTCAATACTTCAATGATATTTTATGTATTTTTAAATAGCTTAAACTTGCATTTGATTTTTAACTTGGTCACACTGCAAAAACCAACTAATACCATAACCTCACTTTTGAAGCTATTCTTAAAGAGTTCAGTTCGAATACAACAAAAACAAATATACTTTTTAAAAGGCTCTTCTAATAAGAGATACTAACGACACATTTAGTGACAAACTTTTCACTTTGATTTTTTATTTTTGGCCTATGGAACCGACCACTGTGCAGTCCTTACTTACCATTTGCTGTCTAGATAGATCGAGTTGTGCACTATATAAATATAGGGCACATCGTAGGTAAAATTATATTTCCCACCACTCAAAAATAATGTATCAAATTTTCTTTTCAGCTGGAAGAGATTTATCTATACGAAAAATGCAACCCGTTTCGCCCAACAATATTAGGCATGTTCCCACTGAACAGTGAAGGGAGTATTACGATATGTTGGTTCAATAGTATCAAACTCAATTATTTTGGTTCAATATGATTATGGAAATTTCTAAAAGTTAAGCTCATTATGTACTTAATAAATGCAAATCAGTTACATGTTACAAATTACGTTACTGTCTCCCATGGGTGCAATACTATAATGTCGAATTTCTTACAAACCACTGGTTTCTATTATTTTTTGTTTTTGTTTTTTTAAATAAGTAACAATAACATTGTAACGAATTTAGGAAACTCCGCTTATTTTACACCTTCTACTAACGTTCGTATCGCTAAATTTTTGAATAAATAACTCCAATATTCAATAATGCAAAAATGGTCTTTATTAGACTACTTTGAAAATACTTCACAATAACACTTATACTTCGCAACTGATAGCGTGCTTAAATCAAACTGATTTCTGTTTACTCAGCTTTCGCTCCTTTTATACTCTCTGCTTTCTCGTTCACATACTTCTAGGCGTTCTTCTGCTAGAATTTTCTACTTGGATACCAGCTATAAACTTACCAGCTATAAACTTACCAGCTATAAACTACAGATGCACGTTTATACCCTCTCGCATAGCAATAAGCGCGTGTATATGTGAGTAATACTTTCACAGATGATTGCATACTTTTGTGAGTACCTCTCCGCTGCTGAGGTCAACGAATTTTAGGTAAATTATGAGAAATACCTGGACGAAAAAATATTTGGGAGAGGTCAAAACGCTTCCAAGTGTAGAACTGTAGGATTGCCAAACTACAAAAGTCAAATTTCTAATAAAGTATAGCTTACATTTTTTTAATATTTATTAGTCTACAAATTTAACAATTAGTCAGACTAAATATGATTAAAAGTAAAATGTACAAAGTGATCGATGATCGATGCTATTGAATATAAATATTATCTAATATATAAAATTCTTCTATCACGGTTTTAGAGGCTTAACTCCTCCGAAACGGCTAAACCGATTCTCATGAAATTTTGTGAGCATATTCGGTAGGTTTGAGAATCGGCCAACGTCTACCTTTTTTTCGCTACGTGCCTAGGGTCTTGAGATCAAAACGTGGACCCGGGTACCCCTAGAATGTGTTTATACAATGTGGATATCAAATGAAAGCTGTTGATGAGTGCTATAGTACAGGATAATTTTCATACAACTGGGAGGCTAGGGTCTCGATATGTAGCCCAAAACGTGGACCCGGGTACCCCTAGAATGTGTTTATACAATATGAATATCAAATGAAAGCTGTTGATGAGTGCTATAGTACAGGATAATTTTTATATAACTGGGACGCTAGGGTCTCAAGATATAGCCCAAAAACGTGGACCCGGATACACCTAGAATGTGTTTTTATATTAAAGATATCAAATGAAGGCTGTTGCTGAGAGCTCTAAACTTCATTGTGATATTCAATTTAGTCGCATCAACCTGACAAAACTGATAAATACGCATGCAAAGCCGAAATAGGGGTTCTAGGGGTACCCGGGTCCACGTTTTGATCTCAAGACCCTAGGCACGTAGCGAAAAAAAAGGTAGACGTTGGCCGGTTCTCAAACCTACCGAATATGCTCACAAAATTTCATGAGAATCGGTTTAGCCGTTTCGGAGGAGTTAAGCCTCTAAAACCGTGACAGAAGAATTTTATATATTAGATATATTATATATTACAGTTGTCGTTGTGGACATTGGTGCCGAGCAACTGGAAATGATTATTATTAATGCTTCCGGATTGGACGTGATTTCCAGCAGCTGGTTGATGTATATTTATCACACAATAAGTACGGCTGCATTGTCTGGAGGGTGGTGGATAAGATGTGATTCCAAGCCACCCTCCCAAATCATTGCAGCTGGGAACTAGTGTGGAATGTTGGAAATGTCGTGATCCCAAGCCATCCATGTGAAATACTATTACTCATATGTAAATTGGTATTATTTATGTAACAAGCGTAAAAGGATTACTATTCTCAGAGACAATTTTTGAATTATATTTTGAGAAATCATTTCATCACTGGTTGATGCATTTCGTCATGTATCAAACCACTAGCTTTTTTGAAAAACTATGCTCTCGAGCACTCCAAGATTCGTCCCATTTTCTATAGTGCCTCGTACTTCGTTATTGTGAGGTGACAGAACTTATAAACCATATACAACTTCCTCGTCATCTAGCAGTGAGGAGAAGTGACCCGTCCATTACTTGAGCGCACTCTGTACATCAACGACGAAGCCGTTATTACAACTCCACCTGGAATATTCATCGGTAGAGTTTTTGATAGAATTTTCGAATTTATTATATGCCAATATCTCAAGCTTTATGTTGTCTAACAACGTATCTTCAGGTTATACAAGTGTGCTTCCCCCACCGGGGCGGCTACCAGTTAACCTAACCTAGCCTTACTGGAAATCCTACCTAAGTTAATACGCTCGGTTGCCAAAGCGCTCAAGACCTTGTTTGCTTGTGACCTCCGAATATGAAATACAAGTTTTTCGTGTAATTTAAATAACTTTATTGTACCTTTTTTGGTTACTGACTAATGTGGATTGGCTACTGCAGTCTTCTCATATATTGGAAAACCTCATCTTGATACGGATCTCCGCGATATGTTCGTGAACGATGGTACTATGTTGCGAAGGTTCTGTCCCACCAGAAAACTGAGACCGCGGCTCCGAAAGACTCTTCCATTTTTATGCCCACTGTGGTAGACGTCGCATGGCAATATTGTCGTTCTGCCTTCCCCCGTCCATCGTGCTGGCTGCACAGCGGCAATGGTAATATCAGCCGGGCAGCTGAACGTCTTGCAAGAGATCAGACATTTCAGATATTACATGTCCTCAAATCATTGGTCTTAGAATGTCAACAGTGCAGTGACCAAAACATTTTTATTCATTACAAACTTAATAGACAATAATATGGGTGTATCTCTCAACTAAGTAATGCAATCAACCTGTAGGAATTTGCATATGTCGTGCTTTAAACATTTGAGACTGACACAAACACAGACACACGTTCCAGATAGGTCAGTTAGCAAATCACAAATTGCCAGTAAGTAAATGGCGTACGGCATGGCTCACAGTAATTTCTCTAATGCATAACCAATGCTGCCAAATATGCGCCAATCGCGTGGCTAAAGCAAATTGCTAAGATTTTAATGCTCGTAATTTTAGGGTTTTTATTTGTGCAACATATTTTTGTAATGGCTTAAAAAGGATTGGACAACGGATGTATGTTTTGCAAATTTGTGCAATGGGAAATATTTTAGTGCATTATTGGTGGGAATTTGTGGGTGTTGACAAAGGTGCAGCAGATAATTGTGCTAAATTAAAAATGTAGAGCAATTTTAATGGGTAAATATTAGCATATAAATTCTGAAATTCACTTAAGCTTATTAAAGAAAAAATGTGTGTCAATGACATACCAAAAAAAGGTGTGAATACCAAGTACCATTTAAGTTCGATGTGTAAACATACAGGTGTACGCCTAGGCAAATAATGATTTTAGGCTATTAGGGCTCCCCAGGGGTTGAAGTAAAACTAGAACAGAGGTAACTTTACCCGCAACAAATAGTATTGGGCTTTTGATAAGAGCTTCGTTGCTACTTCTTGGGAACGGTATAGGACAAGTTATTGTTTTATTATCGGTTTATTATCGATAGCGAATCGCTATCTTCGGGATTTCGATTTTTTTATTATCAGCTTGCTATCGATTTGTTATCAGCGTGCCATCGTCTTATTATTGGTTTCTCAGCGGTTTGCTATATCATTTTATTTTATTATATTTATTTTTACTTTTTTTTATGTTAATTTATTTTCTTTTGTTGTATTTTAATTAATTTTATTTTAATCTATTCTAGTTTATTTCATTTTTTTATTTTATTTTATTTTATTTAAAAAATACTGATTTATCGACCTTTTCTTCTTAACTTTCCAGTTTGCTGGCTCGAGGTCTATGTTTTTCTTGCAAAAACTAATAAAAACACAAGTTTTTTCGTTCTGCCAATATATTTCGAATTACCGTCGGTAATCGTCTTCAGGACAAACTAATGACAATATAAAGCATTAATATAATAAATAATTATCCTACAACAAATTATTCATATATGTACATACATTTATTTACACGTTTTTACTGCTTAACGTGGAGTATCATACTAACTCTTTTTGATAACAAAAATCTGTACGCCTGTGCTACGTTCTCTACATCAGATTTGTAATTTATTCTCTTGTCTGTCGGTGTGTTGATTATGTGCAGCATTTCTAATGTGAATCTCTTCTTGTATTGTTTTTCTTGTTGGAGCACAGAAGCTTCATCAAAGTTTGGTGAGTGTTCATTGCTTGCACAGTGGGCCATTAGGGCCGTTTTATGGTTCTGTGTTTGTTTACAATATTTAAAATCAGATTTATGTTGTGCTAATCTGCTTTTTAATTTTGATTTTGTAGTTCCTACATAAACTTGTTACAGAAAATCGTTGCATTACCTTTGCAAGGTATTTATATACAATATTGCTTTTGTCCGCGGTGGTATTTGACTTGGTTCTATAGTGTGTTTTAGTGTGTTTACTGTTTAGGGCTATTTTATATTCGTTTTGTTGTGTAGCAATCTGAGTTCGTAAGGCCTCTCTGCATATTGTAGTACATATACCACTGACTTGAATATCTTTGGCTCGTCTACTAGTGATTGTTGGGTTGCTGATACCGTTCTTTATTAAGAATTTATCATACTATCCGGAAAGTCATTATTTTTGTATATCATTCTAATTCAGTCTTAATTTCTCTGTGGTAATGTCGTCTCAGATATTTGTAACTATTCGTCGAACTACAGCCTCTCACTGTATTAATATATCATCGTTTTTGGAGGTTAGAATTATAATTGATGATTAGTCGGCATGATGCATATAGGTGTTCTTATACCACTTAGCTTATTTCGTTACCATGTCTATATGATATTGAGTCCAAGTACGGTAGTTTTCCTCGTTTTCAGCATCGGCTAGAAATTAATATATCTATGACAAGAACTTATGCGCGACGAGAGTTGTGTCCCTCGTTTTCGTTATACATGCAAATATGTCATCGCATACTTGTAGTAGTCTCAGGCTTTGTTTACCTTTTTCCATCGACTATTGAAAGCAACTTATCCATACACATATCTGCGTAGACTGGTGACGTGCGACCCATTGGTAATCCTCTATTTGTCATTTTGTCTGTGTATATGTGATATTCGTATTTAAAATAACGGTTTCCTCAATACACAATTTCAATATTTCCATGAATAGTTTTTTCGGTATTTTAGTGTAGCATTTCTATATTGTCATTTCGCTTGAATAACCTCAAGCGCTAACTGTCTTGGGACGCTCGAAACAGCGCAGACAACATCGAATGAATTAGGTTTCCAATCATCATTAATATGAGGATACTATAATCTTCTTTAAATTCGAGTGTATTTTCGACATTATAACTAGACTTTTCCGTTACATTTTTTAAAATATTGTAATGAATTTACATAGACCAAACGATGGTGATCCAGTGGTGAACATATCGGCAACACTCCAGGGTGTCCCGTCTTAGGATTTTTGGGAGTCCATAAATTCTAGGGGAAGGGCTGTGGTGGTGATCAGACTATTTCTTTCTGGCCTTTGAAATTAGCTCCATTTCAAACATTCTATTTACTAAATTGTTGTTTTTGTTTGTATTTGCACGTAGGGTCTGCCGTTGCCTTTGTATACTCTGTACATCGTTAAATCAGTTAATATTTCTGTTCACTTTTTTAGATTATATCATCTTTCTCCATCAGCGACAGTTTATATGCTTTGTACAGACGTGAGAATTTTACTGTTGCTATTTGCCTAAGCACTTTGCGTCGACCCACTATATCAACTATTGCACTATCTTTGCATTCAGTTATTGTGTTTGTATGCTGCTATTATAGTACCGAAATTTTGTGCGAGCGTCGCTATTGCGGCTCTTGGTTTTAATAGTTGTACAAGTCTCCACGTCTGCGATGCATTCGATATTGTTTGTGGTAACGCGACTTTGACCCTTAGCTACGAGCGACTTAGTGTCCGATGGAAAGCTTACATTGTTGTGTTAATAACCAATCTTGTTGCGTGTTGGTGTTGGCGAAGATATTGTTGCGCTTGCTTGTAGTTTTAAATATTTTCCTTCTTCGCTCTCTTTAACTTCGTTTTAGTTGCGCGCGATATTTTCTTCGCTAATTCTAAATCTTTCACGTCATCTGCGCTCTAGACGCATTCGAAGTATTTCTGTAATCTCTTCAAACCGTCGTGAGTTTCTTTAACAATGTATGTAAGTCAGGGCGAGGAGGCACTCGTGACAGCACGCATATACCCACACATATGGGCGCAAACGTAAAACACTCAAGGACGAATAAACGAGCGCACAGCCTGAGTAAATTAGCTCGGAGAAATCTAATAGCGAGCGGACAGTCAGTCGTAATCAGCCGTCGACCAAAGCAGCCGTCGTTACTATAATTATTCGCTGTACCAACCTACTTAATTGTAATCCACTTTAAACCATAACTTTAATTGTACTTATTTTTGAATACTCAACTTTGAATTGAATAATAACGTATTAATTGCATAACTTACATTTGGGCTCAACCTGCCGAACCTTAATACAAATTGAATCAAACTATGTAAGTTGCAGCCGAATTGAAGAACAATAGGCAAGCAGTGCCAATAAAGTGAAGTGGCAAAACAGTACTTCTACAGTTGCAGTTCAGTCGCAAAAGGGTCGTTGATCGGTCCATTACGTTCAACGCATATGACTCGTGCTAGTCGCCAAAGCGCAGGCTCGATTCAAAAACACCAACCAAAGTCAAAAGCAGACAAGCAGGTAGAGGAGTGAGACGGCGTTACAACACGACGCTCACAAGCAGAGCAAAATCGAGGTGGAGAGAGAAACGCTCATGACCGCTTCCAAGCAAGTCATTCGGGCGAGCCAGCAGAGGCTCAGCAGTTTACATTAGCCGTACCAAGGAAGCAGCGGAGTCAATAGGGCAGAACAACAAAACAGTGGAATGTAAGAATCAGCTATGAATTGCTACAACGTAGCTGGTGGCAGATGTTGCTTATTGAAAATGGACAGCAGACCGAAACAAGAGCAGGCCGAGGAACCACAAATTACGGCGAGCAAAGTGTGGCGATCAGACATTCTAAATCGAATTTGCAATGGAGGAAATATGCGTGAAACACTGGTTTACTACTTGTTTTGATTAACGCAGCTGTCCTGTCATACGGTCTTGCACAATTTAGTACAGCAGTAGGCGTGCAGGAGAAGAGGGCAAGGCGAAAATGGCGAAAACTACCTGCGAAACTTTTTCTTGATGACAAGTCGGTAGCTGTTTCCGTACTATGGTGCAATATGCGCACACAACACAACATGTTGGACAGACGAGATTGGACGGCAAGGGATCAAACAATCGCGAGTATGCTGATGTTGCACGGGAGCAGGCAGCTACGAGAACGGAAAAACACACAGATGAGAGTTTCCCGCGACCCACGAATATGTGCTGCAGCATGAAGCCAATTGGCTACACGGTATACTATAGCACCGAGAGGCAGTCGTGATTCGTTTCATCTCGTTGGTGGGGCCTGCAATTAACCACAGACGAATTTACCTACACGACCTTTGGCGCTGTCACACGTCATATAAGGAATTGCAAGATCAATACGAAGTTTTACGAGAAATAGTTTTGGGCGAAAAAGCAACAAGAGCATAAAGTGGCAATACAACGTAAACGAGAAGCGTTCGCACATTTCAAGCGAAAAGAAAACACATTCTTTAAAACTGTGCGCTACGGATCATAATATGCGGAAAAATTGCAAGCTCTCAGAAACAAGTGTTTCGTTGGCAATAAAATGGGCATATGTCGAAAGACTGTCCAACTGTAGCTGCTGCTGTAAACCTGTTCATAATTCGAAACGCGTACAAACATAAAGATTAACAACGCGAAGTAAGCTGGTTAGTAGACAACGGGCGCAGATATAGACTATTTGAAAAAAAAAGTACATTCGAAAAGTTGGTGGAGGTGTGCTGCAAACATATAATGCAACAGCTGCGCGCGGCCTCGGTACTAAAAATCTACAAAACCAATGTGTGTTTCTTTCGTTGCGAAAGTAGGTGTTGACGACTTACTGACGCAGCAAAATTCATGTTATATC